>WBNM01042883.1:108508-145465 GCA_013399055.1 Ramphastos sulfuratus
TGGCCGGGCCGGGCGGCGGGGGCGCGTTCTGGCGGCGGTCGCGGCGCGTCCCGCAAGGGCTGGCTGTGGCTCCTGGCCCAGGGTTATGCGCTGGGGTGATGGTCTCGCCGGCTGGTGCTAGGCTTCTCCCGCACCTGGGAGGGAGCCCCTTCCTTAGCCTCTTCCTTCTCCTGCTGTTCTGTCTCGGCAGTGGGTGCCTGCCGCGCCGCCGGCCCGCGGGGCCGCCCGTGGTTTTGGGTAAGAGCCGGGGGGGAGGTGGTTCGTGCGTCTGGTGCCGTGGAACCTGGTGCATCTTGCTGTCTTTGCTGTCGCACTCCGGTCAGGGAGGTGGAGGGAGGCCTGAGGCGCTGCCCGGGTTCGCGCCCCGCCGGGCCGCTGCCCGCGGTCTCCAGGCTGTCTCATTGTAAGTGACCCCTCTCTATGACGGCCCTGGTTGCTGCGCTACCATGGTGTCTCGGCACTAGGCACGGAGCGGTTTCTCTTTAACAATGTCCCGGCGTTGGCAGCCCGTCCCTGACTCGACTGCTGCAGCGACGAACGGAGGCCCGGGTTGAGGGGGGCGGGCAGCTCACCTCGCGTGGGGGCACGGCCGTGCTGGGAAAGCCTTTGCTTGTCGGCGGGTGCGGGAAAAACAAGGCTCGCTTCAAAACGCTTATAGCCCACNGTCATATGGGCCATTCCTATTTCTGTGAACTAAGCAGGAAAATACCAAAACAGGGAACAAAAACAACAGGCAGGGAGCTTGCCAAAGCTTTACCAGTGTGAAATAAAAGATTGAAATAAAAAACAAACCAAAAAAAACAAATCACAAGAGCTCACTCCTAAAAGGCATAGAAAATCTGTCTAAAAACTCTTTGATGCTGCCCAAGGGAAGTCAAGAGATGTGAGGACTTGACAGCTGCCATTCCTTGAACCTCGTGTCATAGTACAAGTGATCCTGACCTATTTGGACATCTGCGTTCCAGGGCTTTTGAGTGCAGAGGTATGAGAGGATGACTGAGTGACTGAAATCAATTGTCATTAAATATGGTTTTACTCTTCCTTAAGGTCTTTTGCTGCATTTTGTAGCATTTAATTCCTATACCAGGAGCAGTGTTGCAATCAGTTCAGTCATACTTGCACACCTGGTAGTTTTAGCAGGAGGTCATTTCAAGTCAATGCTTGCATGGTGACTAAGCACCTGTCTTTGGAACAGGCCTTTGGCTTTATTGGCTCATAAATACACAAGGTGTTGGCAGCTTCCTTGAAAAAGACATGTCTAGATTTAGACCTAACTTCCTTGATGTAATTTTCTTCCTCTGCCTTATTTCAGGAAGATGTGTCCTCCTTCTATGCCAAAGCCGAGCCACCTCCATAATTTTTTTACCTCCTATCTATAGGCTGTTCTCTGCTTTCACACACAGATCTTTTTGATGTTATCTTTCTGCAGGGATTACAAATGTTAAATGCTACAGTTTTGTACTTTACAGTGCACATAGGTGGTAGGAGTAGCCAAGTTAATGTATAGTTTTCTACTTGCCTCTCACTCCCATGTCCTCATTTGTGATATTGTTCATGCTGTTTATTACTCATTCGAGAATATTTGGAAAATCAGTAGACGCACTGAGGGATGTAGGAAGCTGTGATGCTTTGTTGCAAAGTAACTCTATCAGAAATAGCTTTGCCCTGAGAGTAAATTGATAACATGGATAGTAGGAGTAGATATCTGAACCAAAGAAACCTCTTGCTCATCGGCACACCAAAACTGACCAGGAGATGTGATGACATTGGTTCCAAGCTTGTTTCTGTGGATATGCTTCTTTGGCTCCAGTCAGACACCCACCAATGTGTACTTCAAACTGAGCACGTAACTCCCAACTGGCATTGCTGAGCTACAAAGGCTTGTACCTCTCCTAGTTTTCAATGATGCTAATTATACGTTTACCTGTTCTTGTTACATGTCTGAAGGTCTAATGATTTTTTTTCAGTATTGCCAAATGCCAAACCTTAATGACGCTCTGTACCAATTGGCTGCCACATTAGTCAGGCACTGCCTGAAGTGCAGCTGTAGCCACAATCTTTTACAGTAGTGCCCAGTCCCTTCACTATGCAATACTAAAATTCCTCCAAGTATTTGTGTTTTTCCTTTAACTATTCTGACCATGACACCTATGCGTATCTATTTTTACGCATAACTTTTGTAGCAAAAGCCCCTTAATTTACTTTCGGAAATCATCATCACGATCCTGCAACAGTAGGTGCCTCACTGTGCGACACACGAACTCACCCCTCCCTAAATGCCTAACAGCCGGGATCTGAGGCCTCAGGCCAGCCCTCCCTACCTGTCCGCTTTGCCTCACAGGGGCTGGGCTAGGACGGGACCGCGGCACCCGAGGCCACCACAGTGAGGGAGGTTTTTGCGAGGCCGGGGACCGATCGGGGCGGCTGAGGGAAATGCAGCTTCCCGCCGCCGCAGCCTGAGGAGACACCTCCCGCACCGCGCGCGCACGGCTCGCGCTCTCCGCGATCGGCTGCTGAGGCCTGCGGGGGCGGGGCGGGCCCGGCTACAGGCCAGGCGNCTGTCTTTGCTGTCGCACTCCGGTCAGGGAGGTGGAGGGAGGCCTGAGGCGCTGCCCGGGTTCGCGCCCCGCCGGGCCGCTGCCCGCGGTCTCCAGGCTGTCTCATTGTAAGTGACCCCTCTCTATGACGGCCCTGGTTGCTGCGCTACCATGGTGTCTCGGCACTAGGCACGGAGCGGTTTCTCTTTAACAATGTCCCGGCGTTGGCAGCCCGTCCCTGACTCGACTGCTGCAGCGACGAACGGAGGCCCGGGTTGAGGGGGGCGGGCAGCTCACCTCGCGTGGGGGCACGGCCGTGCTGGGAAAGCCTTTGCTTGTCGGCGGGTGCGGGAAAAACAAGGCTCGCTTCAAAACGCTTATAGCCCACTAACTAATCCAGACCCTTGCTTTTCGAGTTTTCATTCCATATAGACCTTTCATAACAGAGGTTGGAATCGGATGTAGGAGTGAGGGCTATTGCAGTGAAAGGACAAGTATTTAATCAATAGGCTTATTTCATTGCACAACATGAAAAGTTAATAGTGGTGGTTGTATCACCTGTTGGCATAAAATAGTAAAATGTGAAAGTATTCATATAATAGCTTTTAAGTAATAAGCATTATATGCTTTTTGTAATCATCAAGAAGAATTGTAAATAAACGTTAAATGTTTTATTAGCTTGTTTACTGAAATCATAATTCCTCAGCATTCCAATGCATTAAGTGTGTTTGGTGATATTTATGTCAGCAATCTGTCCTGTGAATGTAGTATGCTGTATGTTCTTAACAGTGAAGGGGGGGAGAAAAAGAAAGAAAATGGGGATAATACTAGGAAAAGGATGATGAATGGCATGCTCACTTGAAACTCCATTTCTTTATAATAGTTGAGGCTCTGCTGTTGACTGTGGTACTACTGTCCTACGCTTCTGACATGAAAGGATAAAAGCTACACAAGAACTTCTTAAAAGCTGCTGTGTTTCTGGGGGCCATCATGTACAAATTTCTAGTTCTGAACAGGTGGCTGAATTTACTGGGAGGATGTAGACTTGGAAATAAGAATTTCTGAAGGATGTCCTAGCAGGCTGATGTTAAACCATGAACTAAAGTTTTTTTTCAGTTCTCTCTGAAAGTTAGAAGCAATCTTGTGTCTTGTCCCTCTGCCCTGTGAGGCAGGGTTTTAGCAGTACACTTTGGCACTTGTTCCAGTGCAAGCTTCCTGATGACAAGGTAATACTGTTTTAATATTCAATATTTAACTCTAGCTATGAAAGAATCAAAGATTTAGAAAGAGATGGGATAAAGGGATACTGACTGTAGAAGCTTGGACAAACTACTGATGCATCTACTGTAAATATGTATGGTCCCTAAGGATGCTTTGAACCATGGCTGACCTACATGTTATTTTCCCAAAAGATGCTCTAGTAGATAGCATGTGGCCAAGCACATGGTCATCAGTGAGTGCTTTAACACACAGACTCTGTTGCTGTGTATTTTCATCAATCACTGTGGAACTTTTGTCTCATACCACTCTAATCAGGGTCTGGATTTAAAAATCTGCTGTGTTCTGTTGCCCAGTCCTGATCTGCCCAGAAAGTGAAGATTCAGTGAGCTTTAACATCTTTTTTCCTTTTTTTTTTTTCCCTGTTCGTTTGTAAAAGTGAGTGCTTTTAAGGAGTAATTTAGCTGTAATTTCCTATTGTAAAATACCAGGGGTTTTGATGTGTAGAAACAATTGTTGCTGTAAAAACATCTGCACTAAGAGCTTAGCTTCAATTAGCCATGACATGGGTAGTGAAGGTCAAACAAATACAGGAGAGGAAGGGGTGACTGTCGGTCATTCACTGGTTCTGTATGAAGTGTTCTCATCTTGATTCTTGTTAACTTTTCTTGACCTTTTCTTCACCCTTCTTGCAGATGTGACATGTTAAGATTAGCTCTTTAGGAATACCTGTGATGACGATGGTAGAAGGGTTTAGGAGAATCACTTAGGGAAGCATTTTGAGTGCTGGCTTCACACAGGTGTTGGGGGGAGGGAACAAAACCCACATTGCACTGTAGTCACAACTACAAAAGGAGACTGCAAGGTATATACAGGGCTGCATTATACAGACCTCTATAAGTCTGAGATGGTTTTAGAGCACAAGCAAGAGGGGGATACAGAGATGAGCCTCCTGCTTTTTCAGGCTGGCATTTAGACCCTTGCTTCCTCAGTTCAGTTTTTCAAGTATGTTTTTCTCTTGTAGAAGATGTGGTCTCACGACCTAAGCATTCACTTGTGGTTTGTTTGGAAGTTAAAACCCTTAAGTAGAAAGTAGAGTTAACAAGTCTGGTCTTACTATGTGCATGCAAGCTGGCCATCTGATCCTAAGGAATAAAGAAGGAATGCTGTTTAAAGGGATGTTGTCAACATAATGATTACTTCTTAAATGTTTTAGACCACTGATGGTCACAAGAGTCAATGTAACTTGCTCTTAGATTTTCATGTAATGACCCCACTTGCAGTTTGCAACCTGTGCTTGCACAAGTAACAGAGGAAGTAGAGTGGTAGTTTGCATGTATGGGGCATTGCTTATGTGTGGGTAACTGTTCTGCTCCCCGGGTAGTAACACAAACACTGCTTCTAGGAATCTCATATCTGAAAAGAGATGAGCTGCTTAAATACAACCCTGTAACTATTGGCTGTAGTTGTGGTAGCAACAGATCTGGGATTTGTAGAGCTCTCTAACTGGCTCAGGTGAAGTATGGGTCTGTGAAACAGCTAAGCTTATTAGTGCTTCTCACTGCCCTGCTTGCCCCTGTGCCTGCTTATTGCCACTTACTAGTCACTAATTTTCCTGCTAAAGCATGAGAAGATTAACCTGGTGAGGAAGAAGTGATTAATTTTGTAGCTGAATTACCTTAATGGAGGAGCAGAATGAGGAACGTGGAAGCCAACAGCACACCATTTGGCTTAGGCTACTTTCTAAGATTATCTGTGCATCATCAAAGTGCTTTAGTAGCAGGAGCCACTACGTTGGAAGATTGTGTTTGTACATACTGAGGGACTAAGACCAGGAGCCAAACTAGTATGGGTAGTAACTGACAGTAAAATACTGCAATACTACTGCTGAGTTTCCCCAGAGATTTAAATCAAGCATCAAATGGTATTCCAGTAATAATGGAACTAGAGATTAGGTACATGAGGTGAAAATCAGAACCTTACTTGTAGAGTCCTGCCTGAAGGCTTGATACTGAAGACACAATGCTCATTGAAATGTATGCTGATTGTCTTGGGAGTCCCTCTTTTGGGAAGAGGGACTACTTAAGGTGCTGGATTGCTTTCATGCTTGCTTTCTTTAAGTTTCCTGTCCATAAAGGACAATTAAGCTGTCAGCTCATGGCTTGGATGGCAACACTCTGTGCTGGGTTAGGAACTGGCTGGAGGGCCGAGCCCAGAGAGTGGTGGTGAATGGTGCCACATCCAGCTGGAGGCCTGTCACTAGCGCTGTCCCCCAGGGATCAGTACTGGGCCCCATCCTCTTTAACATCTTCATTGATGATCTGGATGAGGGCATTGAGACAGTCATCAGCAAGTTTGCAGATGACACCAAGCTGGGGGCAGATGTTGGTGGGTTGGAGGGCAGAAGGGCTCTGCAGCAGGACCTCGAGCGCCTGGACAGATGGGCAGAGTCCAAGGGGATGGCTTTCAACAAATCCAAGTGCTGGGGGCTGCACTTTGGCCACAACAACCCCATGCAGAGCTACAGGCTGGGGTCGGAGTGGCTGGAGAGCAGCCAAACAGAAAGGGATCTGGGGGTGCTGATTGACACCCGCCTAAACATGAGCCAGCAGTGTGCCCAGGTGGCCAAGAAGGCCAATGGCATCCTGGCCTGCATCAGGAATAGTGTGGCCAGCAGGAGCAGGGAGGTCATTCTCCCCCTGTACTCTGCACTGGTTAGGCCACACCTTGAGTACTGTGTCCAGTTCTGGGCCCCTCAATTTAAGAAGGACATTGAGGTGCTTGAGCGTGTCCAGAGAAGGGCAACGAGGCTGGTGAGAGGCCTCGAGCACAAGCCCTATGAGGAGAGGCTGAGGGAGCTGGGATTGTTTAGCCTGGTGAAGAGGAGGCTCAGGGGAGACCTTCTTGCTGTCTACAACTACCTGAAGGGTGGTTGTGGCCAGCAGGAGGTTGCTTTCTTCTCTCAGGCAACCAGCACCAGAACAAGAGGACACAGTCTCAAGCTGTGCCAGGGGAGGTTTAGGCTGGAGGTGAGGAGAAAGTTCTTCACTGAGAGAGTCATTCCCCACTGGAATGGGCTGCCCAGGGAGGTGGTGGAGTCACCGTCCCTGGAGGTGTTCAAGGCACGTTTGGACGTGGCACTTGGTGCCATGGTCTAGTCTTGAGGTCTGTGGTAACGGGTTGGACTTGATGATCTTTGAGGTCTCTTCCAACCTTGCTATACTGTGATACTGTAATGTATTCATGCAGGAAAATCCCCTGGGAGAAGCAGGATAGCCTACTGAATTCCTCTGCTCTACTGACAACACAACATACATATATTTATGTGCAAGTACTTCTGGCTATGTGCTCCATGTTTACATGCAATCATAATATTTTTTCAATTATCAGTTTGGTTAGGTATTCAATATGCTTGTCTTCTAATGTTTGCAGTAAGAAATTCCTTTATTTTGTGGCTGTTCTTAATTTTCTCATAGTCCATCAATAATCACTGTGTGCTACCTCATGTTACTGATTTTGGAAGGCAATAACCTATCGTTACAAGATCAGCAGTGGATTCATGGAACTCTTACCTTTTTAGAGCTGACTCAACACAATTACTATATCAATGTTCTGATACCTTCTGCAAACAACTTGTTAGGTTCTTGGCTAAAGTTTTCTAGAAAGACATCTACATAAAGTTTGGTAATAATTGACTTACATGCAAACGAGGTTTGTCTGAATTTCTGCTGACTGCTAATTGAGGAGTGTGTGTTTGTATGGTCAGCTCACTAGATGTCAGGAGTTATTTAAGTGTTTATGCCTCATGTGATCTGAGGTATCTAGAAGCATCATGTGAGATGTTGTTTGCCTCCTTGTTCCTAATTTTATACATGAGCCTTTTCTGTGGCAGTTTATAAGTCACTTCCAGGCATTGTCCTTAGAGAACTGTGGTCAGAGTTTAAAATTTTCCAGAAAACATGTTTTTCAAAGAAGGCAAAAAGATGATACTTATTTGAGGATATGACACTAGTTAAAGTTACAGTAGTTGAGATCTATCTGAAATGCAAATACCTTTGGCTATAAGTAGTAAAAATGTACCAATGGATGATTTCTTTGCTTTTTTTTTCCCCATCAAGTTATGATGTAGATACTACTTTGTCTGGTGTGTGGGTGGTTTTTTTTTTCTTTTTAATGAAATTTAAGATCTCCCTATTTATGGCTCTTGTTGAATGTCTTTTTCTGTTTCCTGAGCAGTATTAAGGCAATTCACTGTCCAGGATACAATTTGCTTATAACCTTTGTGAATTAGTCATTAAGACTTAAGGATAGTGGTAGGCAAGAGTATCAATGTGTCCAAAAGCTAGTTGCGATCATTGGTTTTGGAAAAGTCTGTAAGCTCTTTCAGCCTCTCAAATGAATTAGTAAGTCATCTTCCCACAAAGTTCTATCAAATAACAGATCCAAGAAGGACATCTACTTGTTATGGCAGGGCAGTTGAGACAAGAAAACAGCAAAGGGTATTATTGTATCAGAAGTGATTTGGGCTCCTTGGAGTATTAGAATTAGTTCTAATTTTTCACAGTTGGTAATTAAAAACAGAATATTCTGGACCCAACAGATGATCAAATATGAAAAAAAGCTTTTTTTCTACTGAATATGATATCTTTTTTTCCAAACATTGCATTTCAGAAGCCAATACACATACTGCACAACTGCAAGTTAGGGAAGCTGGGGTACTGCTTGATGTTTTTTCTTAGACATCCAGTATTAACTAGTTTTGATGTATTTTGTAGACCTTCAGTTGCCCATTTCATACATTTATGGGGTCAGTCTGGAGGCTTTAAGAATTTCCTACAATGTTTCTGGCCCAAAAGGCTCGGAAACTGCAACTATTGCTTATAGATTACTCTGTCCATAGATGCTTTCTGTGTATAGCTTGAAAACAAAGGGAAATGTTTTTTTCCTCTATTGCTTTCCAATTCCCTCACAGAATTCAGAAAGGTATGTCATTATCCTGCAGAATTAAACTTCGGTGTGATAATTTTTTAACCTGTTACTTATAAAAAAGCCACTAAGTAGATTTCTAGCCAAAATGTAAATCATTAACACTGTTAAATTGTATTGGGTGAGGACTGAAGATCTTGCACATTTCTCTCCTTAATCTGAAAAATCAAAATGTACCCTTCTACCCTCCACCTCTCCTCCCCTTATGGCTTCCTCATGAACACTCTTCAGTCTACAGTACATACTTCAGAAAATAAAACATAAGTTGTGAATTAGTGGCTATCAGTTTCACTGTTCATATGGAAATATAAACCTGAATATAATTTGTGGTTTTGCAAATCCCTACTTAATAAACAAACGCCACACCTGTACCTGAGACTTATTTTTGAGCTCCACGATTGTATCTTGGCACAGGTGGAATTTGTCCCTTTCAGTTTGTTCTTTGTCATTCTTTGAGTATTCTTTACTATGTAATGTTTCTCATCTCTAAATTGGGCACAGGAGTGGAGCCTCCATCCTCAAGAAGTTCAAGGATTAAAATACATCTGCCACACTGAACCTAAATTTAATCTAAGATCACACCGTTAAGTTCCAATGAGACTTTGTACAGTTTGCTTCCAGTGTTCTTGTTGATAAATATATCTTGATTACAGACTTCAGCTGTTAGTCTTCCCACACTGAGAGGGAGTGCTTACAGTTACTGGAGTGCTGTTTAGAAGCCTCAGGAAATTTTTAAAGCTAATACTCCAGATGTTTGTCTTGGTCTTTGAAAGCTGTCTTTGTTGGGAGAACTTTATTTGTACCAAAGGAAGTTAGATTCCAGGGTAACAGACTGGTAGTCTTCTGCTTAGTTTTGCACTGAAACTAATGCAACCTGAGCTTGTTCTGTCCTTGGCAGGTCTGCTCCTGCAACTGGCCAGCCATGAATGATTGATTTGAATAGAATTATGTTCTGTTCCTTTTTGAATGAAAAGCACTGATGTAGCACAGGCATGAGACTGTGGAACAAGCTGTTGTAGTTATATGAAAAATAACCAAGCAGCATTTTGTGAGGTTCCAAGACTGAACTTAAGTAAACTCTTTCTAGGAGGTGCTGCAATACCATAATCTCCTTCACTATGCTTTCCAGTATATGAGAGTCCTTGAAATATGGCCTAGAGTAACCTGTGCTCAGCTACTGGATCTTTTACTGTTTCACTTAATACTGCAGAAATAGACCTACAAAAAACCTGATGAGAAAGTAAGAGTAGTTAATAAAGAAGTCCCAAGGTATACCTTTTGTAGTGGGGCCCAGCTTGCAGTGGTTAAAGGTTGTAAGTATGGTTTTCTAGGTCTGTAGTCTGAAGTTCTTTGCTCTTTTTTTTCTCTGCAGTGTTCCTCTGAAAGCTGTCCAGTGAAATTGTATTCTACTAAAAGATATATTCTTTCTTTAATCCATTGCTAAATATGTGTTCTATGTAGCTTAACTTTAATCAAAAGTTACTGAAGTAAGGGGAATAAAAAGCAGTTGTATATGGTAGGTCTACATTAAAAAACTTCAAACATTGACAAGTAAATAGGATACAGTTATGCACACCTCAGAAAGGTGGGAATGTGTGAGGCTGAAAAGGGTGGGGGCAAACCTTAAGAAAAGCTCAACTCCTAAATTTTTCTAACATAGAGAAACTTCTCCATCACTGAAGTATCTTTGCCTTTCTGGTTCTTGAGGGAAAATGATTAAGCAGAATGACAGAATGTAAGAAGTTTCTCTGGAAAGCTGCTGCTGAATATTTTCTAAGATCCAATTTGGAAATAATATTCCTGTTTCCATTTAAGAGGAATAAAGGAAAGCAAATATTCAAAGGATTACTGGCATTTAGTATATGTCTTAAGAACAGTGCTCTTCAGAGCACTGTTACTGATGTAATGTGTCAAAAATACTAAGGAAAATCAAAACTCATTGTATCCAAACCTGAATGTAAAAGATAGGAAATTATTTAATTGGCTTACTTTGCTGTCCAGCTAAATATTGTGAAGCAAAAGTGGAGTCAGAGGTGAAGAAATGAAAATAAAAACCCCAGGAATTGAGCTACTTAAACTTCTCATTTTTTTTTTTATGTCAAATTGATAGCTTGCAGTCAACTGTTTAAGGTTGAATAAAGACTTCTCTGTGTGGCTGTTATACTGTAAAGAAAAAGTTCTTTCAGAAAGATTTAGTTTGCAGTTTAAAACACAGATCACTTGGATCGTGTCTGAGACCAGATGTTTTTCATACCCATGGCCTAACGTGATTTGTTCCTAGTCTGCTCTAAGATAGTTCCTAGCTTCATGAGCTGTTGTTGCAGAATTACTGTGCATGGTGGTGCACCACATAATGATTTTTAAAAGTCCATATATTTTCTGTGAAAAATGTGCAGTTCTTTTTTTAACTGGATAAAATACTATGTAAGAACAAACTTAATGGTACGTCTGCATGCAGTGATATAAAGCTTATGGTATTAAGATGTGTATACTATAAAATGTTATACACTTAAATTATGTCTCTTTTTATATCTTTCAGTTCCAGGGGACTTAGGTAATCAGTTGGAAGCGAAGTTAGATAAGCCATCAGTAGTGCATTATCTCTGCTCTAAGAAGACAGACAGTTATTTTACACTCTGGCTGAATTTAGAATTACTTCTGCCTGTCGTCATTGACTGCTGGATTGATAATATCAGGTAAGACCAGAAATGTTGCTCTTCACAGTTACCTCCTTTCCTTAGATAGACTAACTTTTGTACCAAATGGCCACCTTTAAACTTCCTTTTCTGATTCAAGTTCAGTGAGATTTCTTGGAGTTTTGCTGGGATAAGTAATAGGATGAATCAGAAGATGTAGTTCTGTCACATCTGAAGTTGATCACTGATGAAAAGCAAAGCTTCCCTTAGTTTCTGACGAGTTACCCAGTGTTGGTTTGGGCACTTATGTGCTGGTTTAAGGCTAATTGGAATATTTTAATAGAGAAAATTATATTATAGGCTGTGAAAAGGAAACAATGGTGATGTCTACTTAACTCATAGGCTTGCTGACACAGATAAAACTAAGAACATAAACAAAAGATAAGCCACTTGGGCTTGTCGCTCTCTGTCGGGCTTGTGGCACTCTCTGGGGTACAGCGTCTGGGGCTGTCTACCAGCTTCTGAACTTCTCCTGGTCTCTGATTAAATTCACTAACCACTTTTTCTTCTAATTCCTCCTCTGGCTGATCCTCAAAACCTTGGGGTAAGGTATAGGGGTGGGGAGAAGGTGGAAGGGTGGTTGGGAGCCCCTCCTGGGGTCTCTGATTTCTGGGAGGGGTGTTGTGTTTCTGTATTACCTTTACCTTGTATATTTCTGTAAATATTTCTGTCTATAGTGTATATCTCTGCTTGTATATTGTGCTGAGCTGTAAATAGAGCTTCATCTAAACTTCCAGCCAACTGAGTTTTAGCCTGGGTCATTTTACAAAGTGTGGGGGGGCAGGTAACTCCCAAACCCACATCAACTTATCAAACAGCTCTGTAGGTTTATGTAAAGCAGAACCCTTTCTGGTGTTTTTGAGTTACTTAAGTTTTGATGAGGCTAGGGGGAAGAAGGCACATTGAGCAGAGGGGACAGGCAAGGAGGAATGTGATTTTTGGACATATGTTAGTATTGTGTCATTGAAGAGCAGTCTCGTGGGTAGCTGAGGCACATGAGGTCCTTCAAAGGCAGTCTGGAAGTCTCTTCCCAGAACTATTTTGGTTTCTAACATTGTCTTATTTAAAGCTTCCAGACTATTTAATCATTCCGTTTCATTTAATGTTGTGTAAAAATCATACAAATACCTGTATATGAAAACAGGACATTTAGCTTGTGTAATTAAAGATTGTATTGGCACGTTGCTCCCTTGTGTGAATATACTAAACTGTTGTCTAAATGTACTTCTGCTTTAAGTACATGCCTTACAGAATAGAGATATTTTTGGTGTGTGAAGATTAAAGTGAGTATCAGTTCAGATTCTAAGATTTCTACTAGGGGTAAAAGTTTGCTTTCAGAAATGGCAATTGTATTGATACGGTATTAAAAACAAACTACACCTCAGTAATGGCAATTGAAAGCTCCATATCCTTCATATCTCAAGTTGATTTGAAAAGTTTCTGCAAAACACTATCTCTCTCTCCTGAGGTAACAATTCTTATTAGTCAAGAAATAAAGTATCTCCTCATGTTGGTATAGGTGTTCTAATTAAACAGAAATGAACTCTCTTTATCTAGAATTTTTCTGGTATCTGATACCACAGGTATGTTATCTTCTACTGCCACATTCTTATGTTCTTGGCAAGTTTTCTCCATTTTGTGGCTTTGTGTAAAGTGAAATGATACACAGCTATATAAATAAACTTATATTCTGAAGCTGAAGTTCAGACATAATTTTCAGTTCTGTAGAGAAGCTCTGATTCTGCCTGTGAAGTGGTCAACTAATTTTAATTGTTTGCACTGTATAACCTCTTAGCAATTAGAGTACTCTTGTCCTGTCTGCCTGTGTGGTTTTTTCCCTTCTGGATAATAGCACTTGAAGTTCTTGTTACTGCACTCCATGTAAGACCCAATGTAGCTGAGAGTTGTCATGTGTCAATGAAACAAGTTTCATGTTTTTATCTTGCTATCTCTTTTTTTTTCTTTTTTACCCTAGACTGGTCTATAATCGAACAAGTAAGATTACAGAGCCACCAGATGGAGTGGATATCAGAGTCCCAGGTTTTGGGCAGACCTTTTCCTTGGAGTTCCTTGACCCAAGTAAAAGGAGTGTTGGTATGTACAAGCTGTCTGAAGTGCTTCAGCACTTCCAGTGGTGCTTCTAGTGTGTTTTTATACAATAAACTACTGAAATGAGATTTAACATTTCAGTTCTGTTTAGAAATAAACTTTTTTTTATGTATATATATTTGGTAGGGTAGCACATAGCTTACTTTGCTTTTAAGCCTTTTCATTGCATTGTGTTTTGTCTTTGGCCTGATAGATTGAGGCAAGAAGATTCCATGTTTTCCATCTTGTGCCAAATTTAAGATCTCTGCTTGACATCTGAGTAGGTGATTTTGAATACAGACACCTTGGGAAGATGAGATGGGTTGAATACAAATTTTGTGACTGAAGCTTGACAAGCAAAAGCATTTCAGCATGCTCAGAAAGGTGTTCTTCAACCTTAGGAATGAATTTGTGCTTGGGAAATAGGGCACCACATTCTAGCTCCCTATCATTTGTTTGTGTCAGAATAACTGCATCATTACATTTTGTGTTTCAAAAGATTTCTGCTTTAATGTCTTCTACAAGAATACAAAACACCAAACCTGTGAAGTAATCTTTCAAAAAACACTAATCTGATAACCTTTTGTGAGTTGTTAACTACGTAGGTCTTCAGCCACAGCTAAAGTGTAGTGCATCACTGATAATTCACATGCTTCATAGCATGGGTCTCTTTCTTTAGGGAGCAATCTCCAAAGGGGCAGTAATGTGCCTAATGATCTTCACTAGATGACTCGTGCAGCTAGAACAGAGCCATATTTAAAATTGTCTTTTAAGATTGAGTGAGGTTCTCAAAACCTCAGCAGGACTGATAGTCAGTAGGCTGTTTTGACATTGTTGTTTTTTTTTTTTCAGACTGTTAATAGATGCCATGAATTGTGGCAGTACTTCATCCTATGTGTTAAAGCTTGTAATGTGTTAACATCAGCCAGTCTGCAAATGTTTCCTTTCTTTGCTATTAAAGCTCAGTCACCTAAGTCTTAGTCCATTACCTGATAGATAGTTTTGGGCTAGTTTCTTTCGCCCTGGGATGTGCTGTAAGCATTTGTTTCCAAGAATAAATGTTAGCAAAGTTCAGGCCAACCTTTATAGATGCATTATATACCCTACCTGAAATTAATTTGCAATCAACGAAAGCTGACTCTAATGTACTAATTTCTGAGGTGTATTCTTTACAGTTCAAGGGTAAGACATATTTCTGCTGAGGAAAGTTTATCTGTTACGTGTTTACTATATCTGACAGATCACAAACCAATAAGAAGTTTTAATGACAGTATTCTCTCCCTTTTGGGGAACAGTGAGCCAAACTCATTCTGTTTAATATGCCGTTTTCTAGATTGTTAATGATTAAGACTGCAGTTTCACTGTCTCTATATATGGTATCAGAGGAAATGCCTCCAGCTGTTGTTTTGCAATGGTGTGATGGCTGCTTCTAATGCTGATCTTTTCACTGATCTTTTTCTCTCTTATCTGATATCTTCAGGTAGTTACTTTTATATGCTGGTGCAGAGCTTAGTAGACTGGGGCTACAAACGTGATGAAGATATAAGAGGAGCACCTTATGACTGGCGAAAGGCACCAAGTAAGTAATTTCCTGTTAATTGAACAAGATGTTTACCAGCCAGCAAATAACATTTTGTGTCTCTCTTCTCATCCCACCTGTACAATTATACTTAAGATGAATTTTTACTATTACTTGGGGCTTGGGTACCCCTGGACCCAGATGAAACCTCTGGTGTCTTATTTTTTTATCTTCTTTTTGTTTGTTTTGCTTTTAAAGAACTTGCTAATTGAAACCTGCTTAAAAACAGAACAACAGCAAAAATCCCACACTACCAAAACTCATTCCCACAATGACATCTACCCCTCTCAATTCTGGAATTTGAGCTCTGCATTATTAATTACAAAGGCAGTTAAAAATATGCCAAACTTTGAACGAAGAATTCTTGAAGTTTTACATTCACAACAAGTAATTGTGTAACCTGTATGTTTACTTCAGATGAGAATGAAGACTATTTTGTGGCCCTTCGCAAGATGATTGAGTTGATGTATGAGCAGTATGGAAGTCCTGTTGTCTTGATTGCCCACAGCATGGGTAATATGTACACCCTCTACTTCCTCAACCATCAGACTCAGGATTGGAAAGACAAGTACATAAAGGACTATGTGTCATTAGGGGCTCCATGGGGAGGAGTGGCTAAAACTCTCCGTGTGCTGGCTTCAGGTAGGTGATATGGGGCTTTGCAATGTTTTTTCTTCATAGTAGAAGATCATTAACTGCACTGTTAGTTGCAAGACTGGCAGTGAGTTTGAGGTATTGTTTTTTCCTAAGTGATGGCAACTTGATGTTTCAAGCCCCGTCACCATACTGTCATTATTTATGTTCTTGAGAGTGATCTTGTTTACATCCCTTAACTAGGAACTGTGTCCCCTTTTGACTTCTAACTTCTCAGAGGATTGCTGTGTCATCTGCTGTTTGGCCTGGTGTCTATTTTTGTCATTTCTGCTTCTCACCTGATTACTCTCTGTTCAGTATTGCACAGCTAACAACGGCTCCAGAACATTCAGTAGTGCCCTTTGATTAAAGATCATACAACTGCTTGAGGTTAGCATTACAGGGAACTTGGAGATGTGGTGGTGAAATGGTGCCTGCAGCACAAATATCCGTCCAGAGACAAGTGAATCTTTAAGATCTTGAGTCTGCCATACTGGATAAGCCTGAGACTGAAAAAATAACATGAATAAAGCAGCATAATACAGTTCACTAATTAACTGCAAATGAGTTACGGAAGAAATTAACTTATGCCATCACGCAACCCCATCATTACTAAATGTTTTGGCATTTAATTTGTGGTGATTCTGGCTTGTCTTTTTAGCTTGTTTCTGACCGATTTAGCTTTGGATATCAGTATCTTCTTCCTAAACAAAGCTGACATCAGAAACTGGACTTGATCAAAATGCGTAACACGCAGCAAGTGCCAGCCATGCATAGAAAGATCAAAGAATGCTCTGCTTGGCAAAGACTTGTGAATCTGGGTAGGAGTGCACAGCTCAGTTACTAATTAGAAAACTTAAATTGGAAGTTTGCATTGAGTTATACATCTTTAAATCTATTCCAGTAGCAAGAAAAATTAATTTGTGTCTTTTTGCAGGCTTTTGCAGTCTGCGTGTTACAGAAATAGCAGGAAATGAACAGTGTTAATATCACCACCATAAAATTCCACAACTGCATAAAATTCCACAGTCCCAGATTTCTGTTGCTTTCAACTTTTATGCTTTGTCCTTTGTTGATAATGCATCTCATCCACAATGGCTAGCAATACAAATTCATAATGGATAGTTACACTTCTGCTAAAATGTAGTTATTTCTTAACCTGTATGGCTGTTGTACTAAACTCTTGTGTTTCAGAGCAGAAACTTACAAATTATCTAGGAAGGTTAAATGGGGAGAAGAGAATATCAGAGCACTTCAAGTTCTGTCTCAGATCTGTAGCAAATGGCCACCACCATGCATTAACACTTGGATTTCATTAGTCTGTTAAAGTTTTCAAAATTGACATTGCCGGGGTGTTAGTATACAGAAGAATAATGGCTGCAGGAAAGACAAGGCAAGCTGTGAATAGGTTCCTTTTGTTCCCTTGCCAGTACCATACTATAAATAGGAATGGAACTTCATGTGAAATGCACAGTTGTGTTATCAAAATGGTACACAGTATCCAGGTGAAATGATTGTCTAAATTTCCTGTGATATTTCTTGCTGCTTACATGCTTTGTAACGATCAATACTTAAGAGTTGCAATTCCAGTGCCCATAAAGGGAGAAAGGTTCTGTGGTGGTTCATTGGTTTTAGTCAGTGTGAGATGCTGGGAATTGTCTTCCTTAGACGTAATGTTTTTGACACTATAATGTTATGAGTGTTGTGCCTGCTGACTTAAGCATGGTATGGGCTATGCAGTACTTCTGCATGTCAGAAAAAAAGTAAAGGATTTGATAAGCATTTTGTAACAACTCCATGAGAGAAAGCTGCAACAGTCAGGTTCTGTTTGATTATTCTACTGGAAATTTGTGTACATATTCCTTTCATTGTTTAGTTGAACTCAGGCTTCCTTTGCTGAAAGCTGCCATGTAGCATTCAGTAGCTTAGTGGTGAGTGTGCACAGTTCAAGTATTTATACCACACAGATGAAACGGGTTTTTTTCAGGGCCTTTGTTTCTTGCTGTGTTCTTTTGAGATTCCTTTTTATCTGCTGCAGGTAAGAATAGCTCCCTAAGGTAGCACTCAAGCCTGTGCTTTAGGTCTCCTTGCTGAAGCAACAGTGCCACCTTAAGGAATTGGAAACCAGGCTTTGTTGCTATTTCAGGACTGGCAGTGCTAGTATTTCAGTTTTCATGGTATTTGAGCTGGATCAATACATGCTGTAACCATGCTGGAAAGTCTGATTCAAAGTTCAGCTCATAAAATTGAGGTGTGCTAGCCACTGTGAAAATGGAAAGTTATGATCAGATGGCCACCATGAAAATCAACTCAGATCTCTCCCAGCATTGGTTTTAAATACAAAATTACTTTCTATTTACTAAACTTCTGAGATGCAGGAACAATGGTTAAAACATGAAGAAATATGCATGAAATCGTAACTTAATTATGCTAGTTTGAGCTATATTTGGAGGAAACTGCTAAGAAAGCCATGTCTATGAAAATTTGTTAATGTTTTGGTCAAGCAGTGGTTCTGTATTAAGTCTTAACTTCGAAAATTCACAATGTTGTGGTTTATTGGATACCAGGTAATTTAACCTCTTAATAAATAAGCCCTAGCTCTCTAGATTTGTGTTATAATAAGAAAATAATGCCTTAGAAAAGTTTGGCTAGCTAAAAAACACTTCCCGAGTATAGTAGTGATCAGCTGCGCTCTCAAGACTTGTTGGCTTGCTTTGCCCTCTCCACCTGGCAAAGATGTAGTTTGTTACCAATGTTGCCAGACAATATTAGTGCTACATTAGGGGAAAAAAGGTGTTTGAGAGACGGAATTGCTCATTGAGTTGCAGCATTAGGGTAGCATAAGCAGAGACAGTAATAGTTGCTTCTGTTTCCCTTTGACAGTTACCCTTGAAGGGGCAACTCTTTAAGAGCCTGACATTTTCTTTCAATTGTAGGCAAGTTTGGGTAGGCTTCATTAGTGAGTGCAAGAACTCCTAAAACACCACGTCAAATGACAAAGAAACCATACAGTAGCTTAAGTATTTCTACTGAATGAAATGCAGCCACTTTTTTCTGAATGTGTGCAGCTTAAAACATTTAAAGCTTATAAAGCCTCTGAGTTCTTGCATGTGTGTGGATAGTAGTATTTACCTGTTCTTTCAGGGGAAAAAAATAAAACACAACCATGATCTAGATGCTAGAATCAGTGTAAAACACATTTCCAGAAAAGCACTGAAAAGAAAACTTGCAAATAGTTTAATGTCTCAAAAGAGCTGATTTCTTATTTGGCTTATATAGGAAGTATTTTCTCCTTTAAAAAAGAAGCATATTGAAAAGACAGCAGTAGTCTTGGCTTGTCAGTCATTCATTCCTTTCAATTCATAATTAACTTCTGCCAACTAACTTCTAAGAAGACTATCATAAATGAGGAAGAACTTTTCAAACTGTCACTAACTGAAGGAAACCTGCTTGTTGTTGCTATAGGTTGTAACTGCTGCTCGTAGAGATCTATGCTTTGTTTCGTTGATAATGAAATTCCCCTTCTTTTTTAGGTGACAACAATAGAATACCTGTTATCAGCTCCCTCAAGATCAGAGACCAGCAGAGATCAGCAGTTTCCACAAACTGGATGCTCCCCTACAACTACACATGGCCTCCAGATAAGGTCTTTGTAAGCACACCTACAGCTAACTACACTCTTCGGGATTACCAGAAGTTCTACAGGGACATCAATTTTGAAGATGGTTGGCTCATGAGACAGGACACTGAACCCTTGGTCTACCAGATGACACCACCTGGTGTGCGTATACACTGTCTGTATGGCACCGGCGTGGAAACCCCTGACTCCTTCCACTATGAAAGCTTTCCTGACAAAGAGCCCAAGATTATTTACAGCAATGGGGATGGAACAGTAAACTTACAGAGTGCCTTGCAGTGTCAGAAGTGGGTGGACAGGCAAAAACAGCAAGTGGTGATGCTTGAGCTTTCAGGAAATGAGCACATACAAATGCTGTCTAATGATACTACTATCTCCTATGTGAAAAAGCTGCTTTTCGGCTTGTAATACCTTGTGTTGAGAGTTGTTTTCCTCACCTGTGATGCCTTCCCTTAAATATGGGAAAATGCCTTTTAATCCCTTTATATTTAGATATTTGAATTATTTATTTTGAGTTTTTCTTTTCTTTTTTTTTTTAAGGCTGTGTTCAAGCAGTTGTTTGGTGTCCTAAATGATCATTATGTTTCTTGATTCGTGTGTATGCTGTTTCATGGTATTTTCACATTCTGCAAAGCTGGTGAAATATGCACTTTGGTGCCTCTAGTGTTGTGTCCAATATTCATACTGACTGTCATCTAGGGACTGTGCAGCCACTTGCACGTACTATATCGAATTACAGGTACCTGAGTTCCTTCGCATGGTTTGGAGTTGGAGGGCTAGGAAGGACTCTGATTTCAGATGCCCATGAAACAAGGGAATGATACCAACAATGTTTTTTTGGGAAGCACAGTGAACTTTCTAAAGGATCTTGTATATTCTGATCCACAGGTCCATGTACCTCAGTTTGTAAATATGCCTATCTCCTAGGTAAGATAGGGAAGAAGTCTGCCTGGTTCTATACTACCGTTGTCATGATCCAGCTTTATTACAGCATTTGGAGAAAGAACGTAGATGTGTGAACTACCTGAAGCTTCTTATTAGGTGCATTTTTGGCTATCCCTTAAGGTATTTGCTCATCATCTTTTCAAACCTGATATGTTCTGAGGAATTCTCACCTTGTGCTTTATCTATCAGTGAGGGAAAGGAGCTGCTACTACTACTGTTTAGTAGTTGGTGCTTGCAATAACCATAGCTGTGTTGCAGTAGCACGTAAATTAAAGCTAATTGAATTGAATACTGGCAAACAATCTATACAGTGCAGAATTCCATTTTGGGGTGAAAAATTATCTCTGATAGTGGAAATGGTAATAGTTGGTGATTGTTAATCCAAAACCAGAAGTAGGCTTTGTAAAATGGGCTGGGGAATAGAAGCAAGCATAATACTACAGTATGAAGAATAACCTTGTTCTCAGTCAAATACTTAAGCTCCAATCCAGTTACTGACCAGGCAGTGACTGGATCCACATTGCATTCAGCTGAAAAGGAACTTCTAAGACTCAAACTAGTTTTACACAGACAAGTTCCATTATTGCTGTTACAACAAGCTGGGATTTGTGGTTCCTTAAATGTGTCTATAAACTGCTGAACATGCAGCTCTGTTCATTTCCTACAGTATTGTTTTACTCAGTATTTAAAAAAATGAAATTCAACTCTGAGGGCCACAGAAATCATAGCATAAAGGCCACTGTAGTTACAACATTGATAACAAGTCCTGTTGGAGAAATAGTTTCAAAGATTCTTGTTTTTGCTTGCTTCAAAACTAGTCACCCAGTTAAGACTGCACTTAGTTTTCTGGAAAAAAAAAACCAAACAAACGTTTTGAATACTTTCAAAATGCTAGGTCCTCTAAGAAAAATCTTGTAAGAGTTTCAGAAACTCATCAGAACTACTGAATGTTCATTATGTAAGAAACTGAAGTTCTTTAAATTATAAAAAAAATAACTATTTTGGTAGCACACATTAAATGTTTGCTGCCATTAACTCTGAGTAAGATGAGTTGAAATAACCAACTTGAACTCTTGTTACTATAGAATGCAAACATTCTGAGACAGGAGAGATGTTTGGGGCTTTAAGTTTTAATTTGGAAATTACTTGTAAATTCAGAACAACTTGACCAAGTCAATGGACAAGCTACATTTCTTCCTAGGTTTTAAATTCCTTATGTAGCCTTATTTCCTTCTGCCCTTTCCCTGTTAGTTCTGTTGAGGGAGCATATATTATTGATTTTTAAAATGGAATATTTTTGTTCTCAGTTGCCCAGGAACCTATAGTTCAGCAGCAATATTGCCTAGACTTTCTGGAAGTACTGAGCTGCCTCAAGTAATTTGGAACTTATAACTGTTGAAATGAAAAACAAACCAACCACAAAAAAACCCAAACCAACAACAAAAGCAAGAGTCTTTTAGCCAAGTGTTCTATTTTATGCAGGGCTGTCAGCTGGATAGGCTTCAGGCTTGTGTTCCAAGACTGCTCAAAGGTGATAAAGCTCTTCCTGTGGTCTGACTCAGTTTTTAGTAAATTGCTATGCTAATGGTTTACAACTGAAAGACTGCAGCAAACAGCTCATGATCTGTATTTCTTGATGAAGTCTTGATGAATACCTGTTATTAAGCACTAGAATGAGTGGAGCTGGAGGCTGTATTGCAGGATGCCAACATGGGTAATAAGGCTGAAACAAAGAATGTAGGTAAACTCTTTATAACCTGATCTAGAGAATGCTTCTAAGCTTCATTTAGATCCTCACCCAATAATTGTTAGCATTTTTAGTCTCATACCAAGAGTTCAGCTTCAGATTATTTTCTGATTTGAAGGTCCAAAAGATTATTTCAAGACATTTTTCCTTTACAATTTTTAATACTATTGAAGGGGACACAAAAGGTAGTATCTTATTCTTTTGACATTTCTAGTACTGTCTCTAAGAGCAGTTGATGGAATCTTTTAACCTAAAGATATGTGAATCAGCTTTCCATTAGTAGACAGACAAGCCCTAGAGGTTGTCTCTTTAAAGAAACTTGTGTTAAACTGGTAAGATGAAGCTGAAAGCTTTTCAGAGTGCTTCTTGGTTTTTAGTATTTGTCACTATAAAGCCTTGTTGTGCAAGACTGTAGGTACCTGAGTTCTGTGCTTGCTTTAAGACAGTACTTCTGGTGAGACTGATTTGGATGTGATGGTTTTGCAGAATACAGTTCTGGTTTAGTCCAGGAGTTGTAATTTTTTTTCCCTACCAAATTTATCTTCAGCCTCTTCAGTTTTTGCGTATTAGGATGGAGTACTCACTGAAAAGGGAATTCAGCAAGCAAACTAGAGTCATCTGGTCTTTGTACTGCTTCATTCAGTGTGGTGAGAAATGCTCACTCATTAGGGCATGTTCCTCTACAAGGCAAGACTATCTAGTGTTACTATTGCAGGCCTGGCAGAGCCTTGCGCACTTAAGCATTCTACATTCTGATGAGGAAAGGGGGCTGAAGAAACAAGTCTTTAAGAGGAGTAGAATGTGGCACTTGCTGAAGAGGAGGAACTCAGGTGCTTTGCCACACTGCACAGTTGAAATAGTTGAATTATACCTAACACACATCAATCATATCTTTGTTTCCGTAACTTTTACTTGGTTTTATTCATCCTTGGATAACTTCAGAAACCAAAAATACTCTTGAGGACCAAATGTGTATCTTGTTTTTGACAAAATGTGTAGCAAACGCAGAAGAAGCTTTCATCTATTATTGTAATATTTCTGAAGAAGTTCAGAGTCACTATGTGATTCTGTTTAAAAGCAGAAGGCTTCAATAACTAGCAATAATTGCAAAGGACTTACAGACCCAAGGAAGGAATGTTTGGCATTAAGGTAGTTCTTGGAACACAGTGTGTTCAAAGCCCTCTAAAATTCAGGGAATGTTTGGCAATGACTTTGCTGCTCTACACTTAAACAGTATTTTGTATGGAACATTCTGAGACCTAGCATTTTATATGCTCTTTTTGTGTATGAATGTTCAATAGATTTTGGAATACTTTATTGTCAAACTTTGATAACATAATAAAGTTGATCGAATACAGCTTGTCTCTTGTTGTGAATAATGCATTGCCTCAGATGGGATGTTAACTTGCTGCTTTCCTTTCCTTCCCACCCCCAGATTCTAAGTGTCTCGTTTTCTCACAGTAATTGCTGTTTGGTTTGTCTTCCAAATGCACCTACCTCTTTGTTCTTAAATTTATGGAGATGTGAGACTGAGATTATTTAATTTTTGTTTGCTGCTTTGTTACTGGAATGAAAAAAGTAGGTTTTTGGAATGACATGTGCTTCTGTTGAGGTAAACATTTTGAAATTAGTCCCTCACTGTCCTGAATGCTTGTAGTTGCCTTTATACTGTTGGTTTTCAAACTGATCTACAAACCTACACATACTGACCATACAGTGTCATGGTTGCATGAAACAATCTTTTTGCAATTAAAAATAATGCTTTGTGGCTCTGAAGAAACTTCAATTATAGACAAGGATCCTGTAGGGCAAAGAAAGTTGGAAAGTATCTCCCTTATCCAAGTAATCTTAAACTTGTATAATACAACTGCTATTAACTGCTGCTCTTCTCTCTGCCCTTGATCTCTGTTAATTTGACCTCTTGTCACAGTACAGTTGTCTATGCTTTCCTCAAGATTCAATGACCCCATATGATGCTAGGAGGAAGAGCCTTCCAGCTCTCTACTGAAATGGACAAGTCCTGCACTAAAGCACTATGCCAATTCTCTGAAAAAGCTGGGAAGGCAGGGCATGGGGAAGAGGAACGGAATGATAATGAGGTCTGCCTAGAGTGATGCAAGCCACATGAAGAATTGGTGTCTTCTAAGGCCAGAATACTCCCTTAATACTAGTGCTAGTTTGGGTTGTGTACCTCGCACATACAGCTACAGCTGTGTATTGCCTGATGTTTTGCTGTGCCATTTCACATACTTTTAATGATGGGATTACAAGTTTGAGAAATCATGTTGACTTTGTTTTGCTTGAATTGGTTTTCATCCAGCTCTAGCTTTGTTTTTAAGACTTTTTTTACTTCATGGTTGTTGAGATAAACATTTTACTTCATCCTCATTTTTTTTTTTAATTCCAGCACCAGCATTCTTAAGGTGAAAGAAGAATATAATATGAGGGTAGGAAATCCAAGAATAAGTGGGAAAGTGACATTATGCTAAAATAAGATGAATGATATAACATTATGTCCCTAATGAAATTTGAAAATTGAATCACTTGAGTAGTTTAAAGATGTAAATAGAAAATACCTGAGACATTTGGAATTCAAATATTTGCAACAGTATCTGAAAGCATAGCTTTCCTGCTGGAATATGTTGCTGCATGGGTTAAAACTTTAAAATCAGTGTTATTTTCATTTCTGGAAAGTAGGCATAGGACTGTAAAGACAAACGGGACTGTCGCATGTGAACTTCGGCTTTGGCTTCATGGTGCTGCTCTCACAATACTCGCTAGAGGGAGGAGTATCTCAGCAAATGCTCAATGGTGTCCCGGCAGTGAAGAAGGGGGAAGAAAAACACTCCCCAGCATGATGCCATCAATGAAAGCTATTTACCTGTCCTTCATCCAATAATTTTTAATGATAAATACGTGGTACTATTTCCATCTGCCCATTCTGCAGGAGTGATGTAGGGGTACACAGAATGCTTAGTAAGTATTGGAGGAACTAAATTAAGTCTGCAGTGCCTTGTGGCCTGCAGAAATCTTTCCTGTATTGCAACAAAACATTAGTTCCTCGGGAATTGCATGAAGAGGGTTAACTGCTAGTTAGTTCTGATGCCATTTAATCCATGACGTGTCCTAGATGTGCCATGTTCAGTAATGCAACTTCAGTTCTCAGGGAAGAAACATGTTTGTACATACTTAGATCTCACATACATAGCATGAAGATATGTTCATTAGTCAGTAGATTAGAGAGTTGTAAATCTAAAATAATCTGAAAATGTTAATATTAGTTATGTTTCATATCTCCAGTACGATTTGACTTTTTTCAACTTGTATGTAAGCACCTAGAACTCACTGGAGTTAACTCTACAGTGACTGTGATGCTGTATTTTTATATAGCGGGGAGATGAAACGTGGGAGACTTAATAAACACAACTGTACAACTACTTGGTTGGGAGGTTGTGTTCTGGTTCAGACACATTGATTATTTTCTTGTCCAAAACTTCAAATATTTAGTTTTATAGCGTTCCTGTGCAGGTAAGATGACTGAATAATGACATGGATGATTCTCATAAACCTGACAAGAATTGTGACTTGTCTGGGTTTCAGTTCACAGTACACATGTTTTTATGATCTTTGTTAAAAATGCAGTAGAGGGCAGTAGTATGTAAGTTACAGAGGGTTTCCTGGTAATGTTGAATGGCAGCTGCATTAATTTAACCTTGATAGCCACGAACCATTTCCTGCCCTCAAGCAATTGTTCACATGCAGATTCTATGCTTTCAGGCAAAGATTCTTCTCTCAGATTTAATAAGCAAAAAATCTTGGTTCAAACTCTGCATAAAAGAATTTGAGGCATGGATTATAATCCATTCCTTCTATGTGCTCAGATTAAAGCCTGAATTACATATTGCTGCCAGAAACCTAAGCATTAAGCATTTTGGCTGTGCACCAGCAACAAAGCATGTCTCTGCACTGCTGAACTTTGAGGGTGGGTAATCTGTCATTTGGCCAGCGCCCTGCTGCAGGTGTGTAGCGCCCTGCTGCAGGTGTGTAGCGCCCTGCTGCAGGTGTGTAGCGCCCTGCTGCAGGTGTGTAGCGCCCTGCTGCAGGTGACACATCATGTATTTTTAAAGAAGCCACTCAAATGCTGCTGGGTCTGCTTTCCTACTGGACTGCTGAACAGATAACAACTCTTGTACCACAAAATTCTCACTTTGCTTGTAACCACTGATCCATGCCTAGTAACCTTTTTTGGGAAGGCAGAATTACTGACCTAGCTGCAGCTGCATGTATAACTAGAAATGTCACCTTATGTGAGTGAAGTGTTAAATACCAACAAAATCATCAAACCAGATGGCAAACTCAGCATGCCTATAGGCTGAGTATTTTTATCATTCATATTATTTTGAAACTGCTGTGTTGCAGGTTGTTGAAGGAGGATTCTAGTATAGGTTTCAGTAGTTTGATTTAAACACACCAGGAATATTGCTGTTACTTTTACTGTGCTGGCAGATTCTTAATACCTGTATTAAAAAGGGCATGAGAGAATTGTTATGAATGATGCAAAACTGATAATCATTATCAATTTTTATATCCATGTGAAGATTGTTAACTATGAAAATTGTTTACTAACATTGTCTTGCCAGAAATCTTATTTACAAGGTTCAAAATGCACAGTTTGGAAATTTATACACACAGGGAACAGGCAAAACTGGAACACTTTAAAAGGTAACTAGCTAATGCAAACATTAAACTGGAAGAGAAGGTTCTTGACAGTCATTATACTGCTTGCGGTTAATTATCCCACTTGTCCTCTAGATGGATGCAGGAAGCTCCTTTCTGCTTCTGGCAGAAGGCAATTAGTGATTACAAGAGGCTCTAAGTATTTACTCACAAAATATTATCAGACAGTACCCAAAGCATGTGGCATGGTTGCTGTCAGTGGTCTCAAAGCTGTTAGAGGCTCTGCAGTCTTCCTAGGCTCTTTGCTCAGGAAGCTAGGAGTCTGGCACAGGCTCTGACCTTGTTCTTGATTCCCAATTCAGCAAAAGCCTTGCAGAGGGGCAGGCAGGATGCAATGCCATGTGCAGTCTTGGCACAATGTCACACTGGCTATGCAGGCCAATGGTGTGCAGGCATTTAGAGCCTGTTTCTGATAAACTTGAACCATTGGAGTTTCCAGGCAGTTCAGGATGCAATGAAGCAACAGCAGCACACATGAATACAACGGCAGAGCACGTTGTGTTGCCTGCTCATCCCTTTTATCAATACAGTCTGAGACTAATGGGCCTTTGGACATAGATTAGCCAATCTGGATGGCACTCTGCCAAGCCTGACCATATTAGGTGAAGCCAGGGCTTTTGTTTTCCTTTCTAGCAGTTGCTTCTCACAGCACAGGAGGAGGAGCAGGGGAACATGTCTGGGCAAGCCAGAGTCCTTAGATTCAGTGGCTCCAGATTCTTTGTCCTCTTTCACAGGTAATTTGTTCATATTTCTTTAAGCAGAATCTAATCGTGTACCTTTAACTCCAGAGTTAGTGCTCTTGGTATTTAAACCATTCAGGCTGCAGGACAAATAACTTGCTAGAGAGGAAGGGCAAAGCTTGCATGCTACTCTTTGATTAAGAATGCTTGCGGAAAATGTAATGTGTGAATGAATGCACTTTCTGCATAACATACTCCTTGTAATTTCATCTTGTTGAACTAGCTCTAGGCTGCAATTTAATCCCATGTGAAGATAATGCATCCCTGACTTTTCAGCTACTGGTAAGTACTGTCTTTCGTGCTTTTTATGTTTCTATTATGTCCATTTGCACTTCTAAGCCAGACTACGATACAATGAAGAAAAACATTAACTAGTAATATAGAATGTGAAAGATTAAACCCCTCCCCCCGCCCCAATCCCATTAAAAATCCCTCAGTCTAATTTTGGCTTCTAAACCATCGCCTCAAAAATACTCTCTTCCCTGCCTTCGACTCAAGCCGTTGCCACCTGGATCTTGTTCACTGAGCCCAAGCTTTTTTCTCCTGGTTAACTAGTTAGAAGCATTTCAGCACCTTAAGTTTAAAAAAAAAAAAAAAAAATCTCCCAAAGCCAAACACTGCATAAAAACCTTCTACGCAAAAGCAAACAGATAACAATCAAATGTTATACACAGTTTCCTTTTGGAGAGAGACCAAATGCTTCAATAATAGCAAATGAAGTTTAAGAAGCCCACCAACCTTTAGCAGAGATGCCTATGCAAAATCAGAATTTACATCATAGCTTAAAGGTGTCAGGAAATCAGAAAACAACAAACTGAAATGTCAGAAAGGCAGCAGGAAGAAGTGGGAGGCTGAGCTAACATAATAATGTTTGTCAGATTATTATGTATTTATATTTGCTTTTAAGATCTACTTTATCAAAGCAGAGGGAAAAATCTGACTCTGGGGAAGATGGGGAAAAAAAAAAAGGTGGCTGGACTGCAGTTACTGGTGTTTGACTATCCATCAGAATCTGCTTATCAAGTGCCAGTTTAAAGCTCCTTAGTCTCTCAATTAGACAGCTCTGGCCAGCAGAGATAGATGTTGGATTGCTGAAGAGTAGATTGCAGCTGTCTGGAAGTCCTGAATTTATCAAATATTTGCACAAGATATTTGCGTAGATCATATGTCACAAAAGCATGTTTATTGTGAGAAGCATAAAGAGTCTAGATTTGGATTTACATGTGCAGAAGGAGAAGCTTAATGAGACAATGCTTGCTATCTCCACCTAGTTCAAAGTAATTTTAATAAAAGCCCTTAACTGTCTGTGACTTCTGCACTTCAGAGACCTGTAGCACTCATGGTGGCTAATTTGCCTAGCTCTAGGCTCTAGCCTGGAGCTCTGAAGAATGTCAAACTTCATGGAGCCCTGAGCAACCTGATCTAGTCAGAGATGTCTGTGCTCACAGCAGAGGGTGTTGGATAAGGCGACCTTTGAGGGCCCCTTCCAACCTAATGCATTCTATGATTCTGTTTCAGACTCCTAGATAAGTAGTTGATACTCACTTAAGATGTTTTGCCCATTTTTTTAATGTCTTCCATTTTAAGAGTACAGACCAGTTTATTTAATCTCCCAGTTCAGATCAGTTCTATCAACATGAGCCTGCGGTGTGCACATGCAGCCCAGACAGCCAGCCGAGTGCTNTTATCAATCTATACGAATTTAATTAAAAAAGAAAAAAAAATTCCTGTTTTTCAGGATTGTTACCCATGGTGTTTAGGTGACGAAAGAGTTTGATCCACAGCAGAAGTTAGAGGTAGTTTTAGCCTAAGTTTCTAAGAACAAACCCAGGTTTCATTAGCCCATAGAATGATTCTGCTTTTTCAATGTAATGAAGATACCTGCCAGGTGGTGCTGCTGTTTTGTCAAACATGGGCATACAAGTTTGTTGTTCAAAAGCACAAACCAGTAAAGTGCACAGGACAAAATACCAGAGCTGTGATTCTCCACCCCCAGTCCCTGTCAGGTATCTAGTTTTTCAGCTAGACACAGGTTTTTTTATTAGTTAAGGTTTAAAATCCTCCACATTCCTGTACAATAGAGCAGTCAGAACTTGGGATCAAAGCCTTGATCTGCTTGAAAAAGTCATCTTAGACTTATGTGAGGCTGTTCTAGGGAATAAGTGTTTAGAATCAGGCCTTTAATAAGTGAGCTCCATTAATTGAGCAGAGTAACGTACTGTACACTCTCTCCTTTCATGACGATTTTATGTAACTGCTAAGAGTATGTTCTGTTGGATTTCTCTTTCTGAATGTTTCAGATCAGTAGACAAAACAATTTAATTTGTTATAATTTCTTATTTGTTTCTATTTCCTGTACTCTAATTAGTAAATTAAGAAATTATATTGATATGTCTGGTTTCACTCATTAGTGGAAGGTACGGGCTGACTTCTTAGAAATGTACAAACATGTCCATTAAAAAAACTTTTTTTGCAGAGAAGCAGCAGGTTGAAAACAGGAAATGCCATATTTTATCTGGTGAAATGAGGCCAGTTGTAATAAATAATAAAAGCTGTAGCATTCAGACCTGACCTTGCAGTCTACCTGTTTTACTCTAACAGCTGCAAGTTGTGAACCAGGATCCCATGACACCAAGAGAGACTGGAAAGCTTTGGCTGCCTTCACCAAATACGAGTAGAATGTTAGCTGCCTGTGAGAGACAAAGCTGACTGAGGGCAGCCAAAAGCATGCATGTCATCAAATGCTGATGAGGCTTGTCACTAACTTTTACTGATAAGCTGTTAATTACTACTTTGGTGTTTACTTATGACACCTTTATTACTGTTACAAAGTAGTGGCAGAGAAATGACGCTTCTAAGCTCTGTGTGTGACATTGGTGCAAGCACTGAGTCAATACTGGAGCACCTTTACCTTCATGGGACAGCATTCTTTAAAGATGCTTGCCTCAAGATGTAGCACCTAGCTCTCCAGTCTTCAGCACAGCACCACCTTTCTCCATGTTACTGACTTCCCAGAGCTGCTGCACTAACTTGTCTTGGCAATGAAGCTAAAACCAAGTAGTTCAAAATGGATCTAACAGGTAATTTTCAACCCACTGCACTTGTAGTTTAGGACATAGCTATAATACTCATTAACTTTTCTAAATAAGGGACCCTATTTCAAAAGGTGTGTGGGAAGCTATGCACAAATGCAGTCAGCAGGAATTTGTATGCTAACCTCCTACATTGCATTAAAATGTCCTGCACCACAGGAGGTGGTATGTAGGAGTGGGTAGGCAAACTTCAGAACAGAAAAAGGTACTGAATCACTTGAAAAATTCTCTTTGCTCCTTATTTGTGTATTTAATGATTCGTTCCAGTTTTTACCTCCTAGGCACTCTTACCACACAGGGTTATTTGAAGGCTGAATAGAAGTGCTATATTCTTAATGTAAACCTGTCTTTACTCCCACTTCCTCCCCTCTTCAAATTGAACAAGGAAAATTTTACTGAAAGATGATGAACCCTCTCCCAAAGCAAGTTCCAAACCGAGCTTGCAGCTTGGAGTTACTCTCCAGGATTCACAAAGACATTTGCATTTTATGGTAGAGCATCAAGTACTGTTGTGATACAGATCACACAAAGCAGAAGAGATACCCAAGAGCATGAAGAGCCTATAGATTTTAAAGCACAGCAAAAGTGAGATGAGTCAATGCAGAAAATAGAATTAGAAGTGGAGAAATTAACATGGCTTTTTTGTGTTAAAAACAGGAGTTGAAAATATGTGAAGAAGAAGGTTGGAATGAGCACTATAGCAAGAGCGAGTTTTGAGGGTTGGACTTTATCAGGGAGTTTTTCCCCTATGCATAAGGACAAGAGCACAGCACAGAGTTTTAGAAATCACACCTCTCTCTTAGAAAACCAGCAACAACTTACCTTTCCTAATGTATGAAAAAGTGCTGCTTGTGTGAAACAAGCTATTTCAGCCACTTTTGCCCAATTGTTCCAGCTAACTGATATTCATATGAATTTCTAGTGTAATTTAGATATCACTTAGTACATATTGTAATAGAAGTTTTCGATTCTTTTGGTTGACAAGGCAAGAAATGCAACTTTTCTTCTTAGTTCATTCAGGTGTTAGACCTGCTCATGAGTTTGCAAGTGAATTGTTTGTTGTTAAAAAGCTTTCCTAACAAGCGTTAGCAGTGTTTGAATCCTGTGACTGCATTTTTAATGCAGTTAGAGTTGATTCTAATTTTGTGTGTTCAACTTTTCTCTTTTTATGTGAAATTCAAACCTGAGCTTACTACACTTAAAAGTTTCATCAGGTTTGCTGTCAGTTCTGCTCTCTGAGTTGGGTTTGCGCTGAAATAACAGGCCAAGTATAGAAGAAGGCCCGACTTGTAATTTCTTACTGGATTCTGTTTCTGGTGACCTGCAAAACTCCTGCCTGAAAAAAAAAAAATTATTCCAGAGACTTGTGAGACTTTAAAAATAGCTTGTGGCTTCTAACTGCAGTTCTAGAATGGCAGGATTTCATTACGAATGTTTCTAAAACTAGTAATTACCCTCCTAATGAACCCTTGATGATACTGTTTCTATTTATAATTAGATTTACCAGCGAGACTCAATTAGTTCAAATACAGTTGGGTGCATGTATGCTAGCTGAAGCAGTCAATTGATTTGAACGTCCAGTCAGACACAACTGACTTCAGACAGAGATCATTGACCATCAAGAACTGAAATCTGCAAAGCTAACGAGAATAGTGCTACTTTTCATATTCCACTATGTAATTCTCTTTTAGAGGAAAATGGATTTTGTTGTTGTGGTGTTTTGCTGTTGTGGTTTAAATCAAGCTGTCCTTCGATTGTGTTGCTGCTGAGCATAACAGTATTTTTGGCTAGTTGGGATTTTGGAGGAAGGTGGCACCTTTACAAGAAAAAACACTGACTGTGGTACTTAGCCTAAGAGGAGACTAGATTAAGTTCTTCTATTCTTTCATTGTTAGAATCAGGTACATGAGCTCCTAAGTAAATTAAAAACCTCCCATAAAATAGACTTCAGTTGAAGACTGGGCCCATCTTCAGGAAATTCCTAAGCAGCAGAATTACTTTCCAAATACTAGGTAAGTGAAGAAATGAATTTTCAGTAATTAAGTGGGTTGCTGAAAGAAGTTGACATGTGAGAGATGTCAATTCTCCATACCATGCAGTTAACTGTATTAAGCAAATACTTTTTTGAATGTCTGCTTGCTTGCTGCTTTGAAATTTTGCAAGATCGCTGGAAAATTTCTGAGCCAAAAAAAAAAAAAATTTACTAAAAGTTTACATAGGAAGGAGGGAAACTTTTCTTCTGTTTTCAAGGCCACAGAAATTTCCAGATAAGTAAATGTTGAAAGCATAAAATATAATTTAAGAATTTTTTTTTAATTCACATTTTTTTAGTATGAAGTGAATTTTTGACTGTCGCTGAGAAACACCACAGCAGTTTGAGTCATGGACTGTGGTAAATAACTTTGAGATACAGGAATATATTATTTTTGCATTAAATTGCTGAAAGTATACTCTAAAGGAAATTCAGAAATCTGTTAGTTTCTATAGTAATTTTGTGGTATAATTAATCTTGGGGAAGTGAGTAATGCTTGTCTCTAGTCACTGTGTATATTAGGTGCAAGCTCAAATCAAAACCACTTTTGCTAGAAAGCAAACCCAGTGTATATTATATGCTTTATACACTACAGCAATGTAAAAAAATTGTAGAACTTGCCACTGAGTTCCACATTTAAGCACAGCCTTTTTTTTAAGTAATATACTCTTGAAGTAAGAAATCCCTATTTAAAAACTTTGGATGTCCCACAGGACTGGTAGCAAAGTCATGGTAACTAACATAATTATGGTGGGTTTGGTCTTGATCACTGAAAGCACATCAGGAAAATTGACCTTTAACCTACCTGTCCAAGATTAATGACACAAAATGGGGCTGACACAAGTACAGCGCGGGTCAGAACCAAAAATCAGCTTAGAACCTTCTGGGCCTTTTAAGGCCTTTATTTAAAGTGGGGCATGAGCAGTAGTTGTAGAGGCAGGTGTTTTCTTTGTGGGTGTTTATTGTACAAAGACACCCTGAGGGAAGTGGGTGTGTGGTGGGATTCATGATGGACAATGAAAGAATTCTGTAGCATTTGGGAAATGAGTAGTCACAAAATCAAATAAGAATAGCAACAAAATAGGAAAAAAACACAAGTATTTAACCTCCTTTTCAGAGCAAACAATGGAGCACGAATTCCTGAGACTATGAAGTGTCAAGATTCTTTGCACAGAATCAAGCAAATCTATCTTGCAGAAATGCCTATGGAGCAAAGTTGTCCAAAGTTGTAGTAGACTATTGGAGGTAAAAGGAACTGTGATATTCAGACATCAAAAGCCATCCATTTTTCTCCTTAACACAGATATTAAAGGACAGTTATTAAGAAAGAATATACTCAAAGTGCATTTACATCGACTTTCAGCAGACAGATAATGTTTAGGACTGCTATCCAAAACTTCCTACCTTTCTAGACATGTCTAACAACACTAGCAGGGTGAAAAAAACCCTAAAGTATGTGTTTCACTTATATAATGGGAATGGTGATGATTTTTTCCTCTACCAGACAGTGAAGTCATATTTTGTCATTAAGAATTATTTATCAAGACATGCAAAGGATGAAAGACAAATAAACTAACTTGACATATTCAGCTCATTGTACATAGACTTGAATACAGCTGCAGATAATGCAGCTTGTAGAAATTATTAAAAGTGTTCATTAAATAGTATATAAGCTTTGAGAATTTAATAGGAGCATTAATAAACTCACAACCTGTGAAACACTGTGCTTTTCTTTTATTCAGTAGTTTTATTTACAAACGCACTGTAGGCAAGTTTGAAGCTTGCCAGAGTGAACTTGCAACCACTGACAACAGTGGAATAAAAATGAATGGTTCATGGATATTGAATTTTTAAGGAAAACTGTAGCAGAAACATGCTTTAAAAATGAAACTCATACATCTTAGATTTCATGTCACATAGATGAAGCAGTGTGTCAACCATTCAACAGTCTCAATCACCATAGCAACACATGCTTGTCATATCAGGGCTGATCTGATACAGGCAACTCCCTGCAGAAACAATCTGCTAAGCCTTAAATATGCATCTCTAGAACTTGGTAAAATCTTCATGGAATTTGCTTTTAGAAAGATAAAACAATAACACAATACAAGGTTTACACTTCAAGATAACCTACCTGATCTGAATCTGTGCAACTGCTTTTCACTAAACCAAAGTTCTGAGGTATTAAATGCATCTAGACATTGATATAGATGATGCAGGTTATGAAGTTTTCATGTAGGAAACAGTATGTGGAAATAATCAGATTTGGATGTCTATTTAGCATTTATACAATAGTACAGAAACACTGGATTACATCCTGTTCCCTTTGGAGTCAACAGCCACCCCTCACACCTTTATTTCAGCAGACAAAAAGTTTGTTCAGTTTTGATCTACCGTCATAAGACACTCAAATAGCATTATCATCCAGTACAGTGGGAAGGGTGCAGAGCTGAGTGCTTTGTGCAAGCTCATGCTAAAAGTTGGCATGAAAAATACTGTTTTGCAGCTTTGGATCAGCTATTACTACATTATTACATATGTTACTGTTTATATTTTCATCATTACCTGGTTTCTAGAAAAAAAGTAATACAAAACGTATCTCAGTTAACACTGCACACTTTACCTGCCTCTGGGAATTCATCACATGGATGTTTCCACTGTGATATGCTGTGGTTTACAGCTTTAGTACATTTTTAATCAATCAGGTATTACTACATTCAAAAAAGTATGCAGATTGAAATGTTAACATTCCTAGAAATCTGCTGATGGTTAACCACAAGTTATACTCAGTTCTGCACCATCTACGCTTTTTGGGTTTACTTTTTTCTACCAGAGCCAGACGGACTCCTTTAGCACAGGACCAAGGAAGAGATTTCTATGGACCTGTTGGCTCAAGACATACAGCTTGTATCTGGAAGAATTACTTGAAGCAACACAGATATCCTTTTTTATTCTGTATTGGTAGAGTAGATTATTCAAAGGACTGGGTAGCTTATTTCTAATAATTTATGTAATGAATGAATGTATTTTTGCTTCATGCAGTAAGAAAGTTCATATTCCTTTGGTAGGTTAAAAATATGCCATCTCCCGTAGCGTGTTTTTTTTTTTCCTGAGCCGCTACTACACATTTGCTAAGAGTCATACTCCCAAGATGTATTGCACAGAGAATGGCTAACAGCCATTAGTAACTTGCAGTGTCTGGTAGGTCCTTTTAACTTTACATGAAGTGGTAGAAATTGCTTTGTATGTATTTTAATCATTATTCTAAGGCTCATGATGTGCTTGGACTTAATATGACTAAAATAAATTGTCAACACTTATTCATATCGGGTGGTTTACGGAGTCTCTGAAGTAGTGATTGCTCAGGACAATGTTATGTCAAAAAAGGTTCTAGTAACATCAGAGTAATTTCCACATCCACATACAGTTTTTTTCTGTATCACACTACAGTAAAATCTGCCAGCCGTTATGTTTTTTTTTTTAAACAAGGCACTAGGCAGAAGCACAATTCACATTAACCATGCTTGTAAGTCTAAAGTAACTGTTTTTTAAATCTAGGCTAATATTTAAATCAGTAGTTGCTCAAATATTTCCATTTGTGGCCCAACTCCAATAACTAAAAATCTGTTGGATGTATGATTCTAAATTTCATTATATTCCATCACCTTGGAAAGAAGCTGTTAGAGCATCTCATACCATAGTTGACAATTAGATGTATTTTAGAAATGTTGATAAGTTACCTTGAAAAGAGTTTACAACGTATCAGTCAGATCCTCTGCCTTTTTTTTCCTTCATATTTCTGATATGTTTTAACTCACACTTTTTCTTTCTCAATAGCTAAAAAAAGAATAAAATAGAATAAAAGAAATATTTAGATCCATATACAGTTAATAAAACCCATCATCACCATGGATCTCATGATAATTCTTTCTAGGAAAAGGACATTAATGAAAAAGTTATTTTTTAAAAAAGTACTTTATTACAGAGTAATGTTACAACAGCAGCCATTATGGCTGGCTCTAGAATGTAGTGTTCGGACACAGTCTGAAACTGCTGTTACAGTGTTCAGTTAATAAGAAAAGTCTGATATCCAACTTGTGTCTAACTGTTACAAAAGGGCACAGAAATTATTTTCTCTTATAGAAATATTTCCTCTTCAGCAGATAGATAAAACCAATCCATCACTTTTGCCTTGTACATACCGCAAGAGTTTTAGCGCATCATCTAAAGCTTGAAGCAATGGAAAATCATTTGCTATTTGCTAGTTATCTTTATCACAGTATCACCAAG
>WBNM01042884.1:0-19102 GCA_013399055.1 Ramphastos sulfuratus
AACAGTTCAATGTCCTTCATGAACATTCTCTGTGTACATAATGCAATGTGACTATAGACCACTAAGCATATTTTTTATGGCATAAATGAAAAAAAAAACCTCTTCTAAAATGAGGTTCAAAATGTTACTGGAACTGTATAATTTTCTAAGTTGGTGTTAGAAACACCAACTTTCTCCAATGTCAGTGTTGACACTTTAGGAATCTAAAGTGGCGCCAGCTGTAATTTTATTTATATTCATGTTTAAGAAGACCTCAGAATCCAAGAAAACATCATAAATAAAGACCCAGTCTATTTATTTTTAAAAAAAAATTTCATTATTTATTTTTATTAGTAAGATTTTCATTGTGTCAAGAAATCTCACATGTAACAATGAAAAATATCGAACATAAAATCAGGATGTTTATAAACAGATACATGCTTAGTCTTTTCTGTTTTGTTTTTTTTTTTGTTTGTTTTTCAGTATGTCCTAGTTTCAATGTACAAGAAAATCAGAATGATAACATCTCTGAGGGAAGTGATATCAGAAATGCCTACAGTTTTTCCTGATTTCACTGAAATCCCAGGCTACATTTAGAAATATTCATGATCATGCAAACCTAAAAGTTTGGAGTTTTGAGGACAATGAACCCATAATTGGATTACTCTGAATCTTCCATCCAGAAAGAGCATTAAATATACCACAATAAATTAAAAAAAAAAAAAAAAAGAAAGAAAGAAAAAGAAGGAATACACTGTCTGATACAGTTGGTCTGAAGCTGCGTAAATTTGACTTTTAAAATTGTAGTGGAGGGGCAATGAATTAATGTAAGATTATATTTTTCAAAATTAATATTGTTTATTAATATTAAATATTCAGAACTGTCACCACCCTGATCACTCATTTTAATAATAATCAGTTCTTTGCATTAGTCATGGAAACTTTATACAGGTTATAACAGGATCTAGAAATAACNGAACATAGGCCTTGCACAAGGCATACAAAAACCGAGCCTGTGTACCTTGTTTACCACAGGATGCAAATGGCCAGGGTCCTTAGACTCAGTGGCTCCAGGTTCTTTGTCCTCTTTCCCGTGGTTGCTTCTCCCCAAAACAGAAGGAGAGAGAGCAGAAAAACATGTCTGGGCAAGCCAGGACGTGTATAAGCCTATTTTGGCCTGCTTAGGCCTTCCACGACAAAAATATAAAGATTATTTTAACATTTTTAATTTTAAGGGAAAGGTCTTTGAAATATTACCAAATGGAATATTTTGTAGAATTCTAGACAGAAAGCATATTTGGTTCACAAAATTCTAACCTCCCCAAGGAATTCTTAACAATATTATCAACAGAAAATAATTTTACACAATTGTATTATTAGGTGAGCACAGAAATGGAGGTCAGCAGAGTTTTTGAGAATGCTGTTGTTGCCAAAGCAAAGTACTTCAGCCCGAGGAGGATCTCAGGCTTCAGAGGCGCTGAAGGGCAGTAAATGCTATGACAATGAATAGAACATGAGTGGTTGGTGGTTTTATAAATGGAATCAGTGAAAAAAGGTAAAGATTATTTCTAGGCTGCTAAATAAGTAAGATGGCTATCAGAAACATTTAACATCCAGAAAAAGTCACTGATCTTAATAGTTCCTTTTAAAATTCACAAGGGAGTGGATCTTTTAAAAAACTCATTGTGACTATATGACCTTTTATTTATTCTACATTATTGTATTTCTATTTTTCATAATTTTCTGAATTCCATTCCTTGTAAGGCTTTGCTTTCATTAAGAGTATTTGTATTATCATTTTTAAAAAAATTAACATTTATTTTTAATTACTATATTGCACCAACAATTATTTCACTGAATATGTCTCTATTTGGCACCTCTCCTCTCCTCTCCTCTCCTCTCCTCAAGGCTCCTCGAGGCTCCTCTGCTCTCTTCTCAGGTTGGACTAGATGACCCTCTACAGGTTTGGGGACCTCATGGCAGTCCAAAGTTCTGAGAATGCAGTGTGTGAGATTTATCCTATCTGCTCATCATTCACCAACAGACATCAAAAGAAAATAGATTATATTCAGATAATGCCTACTTTATTTATTCATTTTAAGGGAATCTAAGATCTATATCTCAAACACATGCACGAATGAATAATACCAATTTTTCAGATATTGTTTTATTTCAGTATTTTATTCCAGTTGCTATCTTCCAGTACTGAAACAAATACAGTTTAGGGAAAAAAAAAGATAATAAAGTAAGTAAAAATAGTTATAGGTATTGCTTTTTATAATCTTCACAGTTTTCAGGAGTTCAAAATGCTACTTAAATGGCTGAAGAAACTTCATTTTTAGAGAGGTGTTATAAATATAAACCACTTTCTGCAAACGGAGTGGAACATGTGATACTAGTCAATGACGTGCAGGTGCCAGACATGCTACTTGGAAGAATAATCACAAAGACCAAATAGCAGCTGAAGAGAATGCTAGTCCTGGAACTATGTCATTTGCTTTGGAAACACTTCTTGTATTTCCTTGCCATCCAGATTGCAATTTTTTCCCTTCAATAAGAAGTATGATTATTGGCTGCCTTCCCAACTTTCCTCAGTGCCCTTCCTAGCCATTTTCATGTTAGCAACTGCTATTCTTAGTAATATACTCCCTTTGTCGGAAAAGAATCATTTTAATTTCTCTCCTGATGTCCCAAGGCATATTCTACTTTTAGCAGAGATTTGAAAAATCAAAAAATATTATAACTGAACACAATATCTTATATATTTATTACATGAATTCAGTGAAATTCTGAAGACTAGTGAACAGTATCACTTCTATGCAATAGTAAAATATATCTAAACAGAATTCTCCATGTTTTATCTTTCTCATATTCTGTTACAAATACACTTCATTTGCAATGCCTTCTTTGAAGACACTCTCATCTGAGGACAAAATTTTTCCTCACATAAGTTTTAGTGAAGATGTGGATATATTGTTTTAATCATAGAATCATAGAATGGTAAGGTTGGAAGGGACCTCAAGGGTCACCTAGTTCCAACCCCCTGCCACAGGCAGGGACACCTCCCACTAGTACAGGTCACTCAAGGCCTCCCCCAACCTGGCCTTGAACACCTTCAGGGAGGGAGCAACCACAACCTCCCTGGGCAACCTGTGCCAGTGCCTCACCACCCTCACTGGAAAGAACTTCCTCCTGACATCTAGTCTAAANGATAAATTTAAACACTTACTGCTATTTGAAATATCTGATTATAGCAAAGATCCAAAAGACTGAGTGGTGTTGTCAATACGCCAGAGGTACAGGATGTCTTCCAGGGGGACCTGGACAAGCTGGAAGGGTGGGTCCAGGTGAACCTCATGGGGTCCAACAAGAGCAAGTGCAGGGTTCTGCACCCTGGGCTGGAAGAATCCTCACTATCAATAGAGACTGTGGAATGAGCTGATAGAAAGCAGCCCTGTGGAAAAGGACTTGGGGGTGCTGATGGATGAGAAGTTGGACATGAGCAGACAGTGTGAGCTTGCAGCCTAGAAGGCAAATCACATCCTAGGCTGCATCAAAAGATGTGTTGCTAGCAGAGCCAGAGAGGTGATCCTGCCACTTTGCTCTGGTGAGACCTCACCTGGAGTACTGCATCCAGGTCTGGAGCTCTCAGTATAGGAAGGACATGGACATGATGGAGCAGGTCCAGAGGAGGGCCATGAAAATGATCAGTGGGTCGGAGCACCTCTGCTACAATGACAAACTGAGAGAGCTGGGGTTCAGCCTGGAGAAGAGGAGGCTCTGGACAGATCTAGTAGCAGCCTTCCAGCACCTGAAGAGGACCTACATGAAGGATGGAGAGAAACTGTTTACAAATGCCTGGGGTGACAGGATGAGGGGCAATGGCTTCAAACTAGAAAAAAGCAGATTTAGATTGGATGTTAGGAACAAGTTCTTTACTATGAGGGTGGTGGAACAGTGGAACAGGTTGCCTGGGAGGTATTTGGGGCCCCATCCCTGGAGATATTCAAGGTGAGGCTTGACAGAGCTCTGGGCAACCTGATCTAGTTGAGGATGCCCCTGCTGACTGCAGGAAGGGTTGGACTAGATGACCTTTGGAGGTCTCTTCCAGCCAGGTCCATTCTATGATTCTATGAAGATCTTTTGAAGAAAGTAAAAGAGATGTACAAATGCATCTGAAAAGCTGTTCAGCTTTGAGCAACTAAGTCAACTGAGATGCTATTCTTTTAACTCAGTCTTGAATTTTCCATCTTTAGAAAACTGAATCAAGCACCTTAAGTTACTAAGCCATAATATATCCCAATGAAATAAACAAGCTGAGAAAGATTTTTGTTTGGTTTGTGGGTTTTGTTTTTTCTCCCCTCCAAATTTGGAAATGTTCACTAGCTAGGCCAAACAAGGATGGTAAAGGAAGACTAGCTTTTTGTAATGAAGAAAACTCAATGTCAGTCTGGGCTGTCTTCTGATCTGTGTATAAATGACAATCTTGATGAAGTCATAACACAAACTGTTAATTCATTTAAATTATTAACACCATAAATCAACTAAGGTTTATAACAGTTACTTGAAGGAAAGGTTAGCAACTAGATTTCTTAATTTTAAAGAACTTTAGCAAAGTAACAGATATAACAGGTGTTTTCTCATCCAGTTTTTGTATTTGAGGTCCCAGAAAGCTGCAATCAATCTATATTGGAAGTGAATGTCCTCTAGTGGAAAATGGGTGAAGAAACAAGTTTTACTGTCCTAATGCACATAGAAGTTTTGGTTTTGTTTTGTTTTCTTGTGGTTTAAATGTTTCAAACTGTAAGCAGTTGACATTATTCTTCTGCTGAGAAGTGAGTTGGCAGCAGTACCGCATGGTTTCCTGATTGTCTGCTGGAAACAGTAAGGCCAAAAGTCTTATCGTTTCGGTTTCTTTTCTTTCCATGTGATTGATTGTGTAAAGCTAGTTTAAAACAAGATACTGTAAGGATGATAGCATCTTCTTTTAACCACTGCAGATCATTGGAAAGACCTAAAAATGCAGCATATAGTCATTTGTGATGCAGTGTTTTTTCCTCCAGAGCAAAAATTACTGGAATCAAACAGCAACAGAAAAAAAAAAGCTTTCAACTGAGGAAAGTGAGAAAAAATGGTAGCTATACTTACAGAGAAAAAAAAACATATAATTTTTACTAAGCACAAATACAGGCTGGGTGGCAAATAACTGGAGAGCAGCACTAAGGAAAAGGACCTGGGGGCCCGAGTTGATAAAAAGCTGAACATGAGCCTGCAGTGTGAGTGCAGCCCAGAGAGCAACCGAGTGCTGGGCTGCAGCAAGAGCAGTGTGGCCAGCAGGGCAAGGGAGGGGATTCTGCCCCTTTACTCTGCTCTCATCAGACCCCATTTGGAGTACTGTGTGCAGTTCTGGAGCCCCCAGCACAGGAAGGACATTGAAGTGTTGGAGCGAGCCCTGAGGAGGGCTATGAAGATGATCAGAGGGATAAAGCAGCTCTGCTATGAGGACAGGATGAGAGATTTGGGGCTCATCAGCCTGGAGAAGAGAAGGCTTCCAGGACACCTTATAGTAGCCTTCCAGTATCTGAAGGGGGCCTACAGAAGGGCTGGGGAGGGACTATTGACAAGGTCTTGTAATGACAGGACAAGGGGTAATGGTTTTAAACTGGCAGAGGGGAGATGTAAACTAGATGTCAGGAAGAAGTTCTTTGCAGTGAGGGTGGTGAGACACTGGCACAGGTTGCCCAGGTAGGTTGTGACTGCTCCCTCCCTGGAGGTGTTTGAGACTAGGTTGGATGAGGCCTTGAGTGACCTGTTCTAGTGGGAGGTGTCCCTGCCTATGGCAGGGGGTTGGAACTAGATGATCTTTGAGGTTACTTCTAACCTAAACCATTCTATCATTCACTCTTAATTTTATATTTAATTTCTCTTCACTCTACATTTTTTTCCTCAGAAAATAAGTCATTCCTTATGACATGGAAGAAAAAAATGTTATTAAATATGATCCTGGAATACTCAGAACAAGTAAAACTCATCAAATAAAGTAAAGTGTCCTAACCCAAGTGACCTTTCTCTTCAGTGTAGACTTCCTGAAAGCAATCCCCTTCTTTGGAACTTTCAGGATTTGTTACTGAAATACAATGCACATCAATGAACACATCATATATTTTAGCCAGTGCATGATACAGCTTTATGTTAGTCTAGTGGAATTTAAGAATGAAGTATACATTTCACCTATGATCTTGTTACATGGTAAGCTTCCATTTTGTTTTATGCTGCAAATTTAGGTGCTGATTTTGCTGTTAAATACTCCATGTTCTAGTATAGGTATTTGTCTGCTTTTATCTTTGTACTTTAAGAAAGCAGTGGGTTAGCTGAGATGCTAAGACTCTCAGTCTCTATAATTTCATAAGGAGATTTGTTTATTTCTTTGTGGTCTACATCATGAATGCATTTATGCTGAGGTAGCAGCAAAAAATAAAGCCAGTTCCCTGACTGGTATACATTTTAGATTTTTATTTGCTAAACAACATGAGAATAGCAGGTGGCTAACTTTCTATTTCATGGTTTCTTTACTGTGACACACTCATTCACTGTCTCAAAAGCAGTTACACCAGTAGAGATGCCTACCTGTTTGTTCCAGCTGTGATCAGCTCCATAGAGTGAGGAGCACAACATACTTTATTTGAACTGGTTAATGTATCTGAGTCCTGGAAGGCTTACACATGTAGTGGTTCTGCCTTTGGTTTGCCCTTTCTCAAGGTGTTGGATGCCCATGAATTTGTCCCTGTGGATGAACTAATATTTTTGTTGTTGTTTTCCAACTTAGGTGGTTCGTTAAAGCTGACAAAGGTCTCAATTAACTACATCGCCCAAGTCAATTGCTTTGCCTTTTTCCATAACTAAATCCAGGTAGTTCTTTTCACTCATTTTACTACCATCTACTTTGGTCTCCTACCCTATTTAGAGTTCATCTACCGCATATCTTTCCCACCATACAAGTAAATAATTAACAGGAGAGATGTAGCTTGAGATTTGGAAGAAGTTCTTCCATAGCAATTATCAGTGGTTAGTTTGCTTTAATTAACCTGGAAAAGAGGAGACTCAGGGCTGACCTCATTGCTGTCTACAACTACCTGAAAGGAGGTTGCAGCCAGGTAGGGGTTGGTCTCTTCTCCCAGGCAACCAGCAAAAGAACAAGGGGACATAGTCTCAAGTTGTGCCAGGGGAGGTCTAGGCTGGATATTAGAAGGAAGTTCTTGACAGAGAGAGTGATTGGCATTGGAATGGGCTGCCCAGGGAGGTGGAGGAGTCACCATCCCTGGAGGTGTTCAAGACAGGCCTGGATGGGGCACTTAGTGCCATGGTCTGGTTGATTGGGTAGGGCTGGGTGATAGGTTGGGCTGCATGAGCTTGGAGGTCTCTTCCAACCCGGTTGATTCTATGATTCTATGATGCTAATAGCAGTGCTAGAAATACAATCGGCCAGTTGTAATTAGAGTGTCACTCACCTAACCAATACTTTCAGTCAGACTTTGCTCCACGGTGTGGTAACATATAGAGGAACACTAGATTGAAGCTACACTTTTCCCTACACATCATCCAAGAAGGAATCTCTAAGTGTATTTGGATGCCTAACTTCAGATTTCTTGGTTAAAATGTCAAACTTGAATTTCATACACTGAGAGCAAATCACAACAACTTTTCAATGAAAGTTCTTGACTTCTGATTAGCCATCCAGAAGTGTTCCAAGAGGAAATAATAGTCCCTTGAGATTTTACTTCAAAAGCTTTTCATGGGTCAGTATTTTTGAATTTTCATGCATTTGACATCCATTCCTGGGGACTATTGAAGAAAACCACACAGCCTTGTCAGCATAGCATCACTGGCAGAATAATCTTTACTTATGGATATGGATGACAAATTCCTGCAGTATAATATGCAATGGCATCTTTTTGCTCTAATCATTAAGAATATCTTTATCCTTGCACTTCCCACAACAAAGCTCTTAATCATTTGTCAGTGCAAGGGGATTCTGTGTTTTAATTGTACACTGTTTTCCCTGTGCTGTGTTTAGCATGATATAGTTAACTACATTGCTTTGATATAAGTTGATTATTTCACTTTCTCACTAACAGTAGTGAAAATCAGTAACAGAGACCATGAAAACAGAGCATGCAATAGGAACAGAAAACAGTCGCTGAAAAAGAACTGAAGTCTGTGTATATTCTGACTTTCCTTACAATCTTGTGACCATTCTATGAGCTGAACTATTGAAACTAAAAGGCATCATACATATTGGTATTATTAAAAAGTTAATATTGAAACATAATTGAAAGTATTTCAGAAAATGTAATAATGACCTAGCACTTTCTCAAAACCTCTATGTATTCAAAGGTGATATTTATGTACATAATAGATTCCACCTAGTCAAGAAACACATGAATCCTTGTGCATGCAAAGAGAGTAATTATAAGAAATATAGAAGTATATGCATGATGATCACAGTTTTTCTTGGAGTCATTGATTATGCTTGGCTTTATGACACTCAAAATTCATAAAGAGAAGTGGCACTCAGCATGAAACTTCACTGATGACAGCAATAGGGTAGCATATTGTTGAAAAAAAGAAAAAAAAGCAGAATTGGAAATCATTCCTTATAATTTGCTGTAAAACTTTGGATGTCACACTATGTGCAATCATATGCTAACTATTAGGATAAAACAACTATTACATAACAACTGTCCCATCACTTCCATTATTATTTCTTTGAGTGCAGTACTTAATATATTGCTTTTAATGATGTAGACACAATGCAGGTGTTTCTGAAAACCCAGGCATTTCTACACTCCTTAGGGAAGATGAAGAGGCATATACAAAAGGTGAAGAATTTTTTGGAGCCTCATTTGATATTTAGCACAACATGTCTCTTGGAATGTTAAGAGGAATACAAGATTCCATCCCCTGTTGTTAGGTTCCAAAAATCTTCAAATGAGTATCCATGGACAAAGTGATGACTCTGCCACTTTGCTCTGCTCTGTTGAGACCTTTTTTCTTATTTTAAAATTTATTTTGATTTGGTTTTATGTTGCTTTTTTGTTTCTTCCTTTTTTCTTTTCTTGTGCTTTTTGCTTGTTTTTACTATTATTTTTAAACAGAAATGTTTAAAACCACATCTTATTAGATTTTCTTGTGTCCATTCACTTTAAAAATTAATTTAGATTGCCTTCAGTTCATCTAGTATGTCAATATCTTCTAATCAGTTTTTCCACAGAGTCTGAATTTGAATTATGATGTGAGCTTTCTGTATCACCAGCATCAAAAACATCACCAGTATTGAATCATTTCCTTGTTTATACATGTGCACAATATTGCATTTAGCTCTCTTAAGAGCCACAGATTACTGGTATTATGTTTGGTGATGATTTGCAATAAATAAATTATTAGAGGGTGTTCATGTGAGCACCTTGTTAATATGTTAATCCCTCTCCAGTCCTAGAAGAGTACCTCTGAAGTACTTCAAGATCGATCAAGTATTCCAGAACAGATGTTCAAACCTGCTTGTAAATATACTCTTTAAATTGTTGCCTTCTATAAATAAAAGTGAAGGAATATGTGGCTTGATTCCAGCCTTGCAATAGGAACTTGCATGAGAGGGAAAATAAAGTAAGGACCATATACAGAACTTCTTTGCGGCATAATCCATATAATTAATTTAACTAACTGGCTTGGAAGATGTCCCATTTCTTTTGATTTTCATGTAAAAATAAATCTTGTTTCATGCAGGAGAAGGTATTAATAGCCTACACATTAAAAAAATCCAAATCATTGTGATTGGAAGGGACCTTCATAATCTCTAGTCCACCCTAACTGACCAAAACTATTTCAGGTCAAACTATTTGCTCAGGGTCATGTGTAGTGAGATTCTGAATGTTGCTAGGGATGGAGATTCCACATCCCTAGACACTGTTCCAGTGATTGACTCCTTTAACAATCTTTTAACAAGCAAATTATTTTCCTTATTTTAAAGTGACTATGTTAATAGATAAAGGACAACCTATGGATGTGATCTATCTGAACTTCTGCAAGGCCTTTGACACAGTCCCCCCACAACATCCTACTGGCCAAGCTGGAGAGATATGGGTTTGATAAGTGGACTGTTTAGTGGATAAGGAAGTGGCTGGACGGTTGCATCCAGAGGATAGTGCTCAATGGCCTGAAGTCCAGATGGAGAGCAGTGACAAGTAGTGTCCCTCAGGGGTCCCTACTGGGACCTGTGATGTTTAATATTTTTATCAATGATATAGACAATGGGATTGAGTGCACAATCAGCAAGTTTGCAGATGACTCCAAGCTGAGTGGTTCTGTCAATATGTCAGAGGCAGAATGTCATCCAGAGGGACTTGGACAAGCTGGAAAGGTGGGCCCACAGAACCTCATGAGATTCAACAAGAGCAAGTGCAGAGTTCTGCATCCAGGCCACAACTATCGATACAGACTGGGAGATGAGGTGATAGGAAGCAGCCCTGCAGAAAAGGACTTGTGGGTGCTGATGGACGAGAAGCTGGACATGAGCAGACAGTGTGAACTTGCAGCCCAGAAGGCAAATAGCATCCTGGGCTGCATGAAAAGATGCACTGCTAGCAGGTGCAGAGAGGTGATTTTGCCACTTTACTCTGGTGAAGGGCCTTACATAAAGTATAGAGAGAGACCTGTAGACAAAGGCCTGCAGTCATAGGACAAGGGGCAATAGCTTCACACTAGAGAAGAGCATGCTTACATTGGATGTTAGGAACAGGTTCTTTACTATGAGGGTGGTGGAACACTGCAACAGGTTACCTGGGGAGGTGTTTGGGGGCCCATCCCTGGAGATATTCAAGGTTAGACTCGACAGAGTTCTGGGCAACCTGATCTAGTTGAGGATGTCCTGCTTACGCAGAGGGTGTTTGACTGGATGACCTTTGGAGGTTCTTTCCAACCCAGACCATTCTATGACTCTATTATTCTATGATTCTCTCTGTATGCACAATTAGCTCTTAGCTGGACACATCCAAAGGGGTTTATTTCAATGCCTGAATCTGTATTCTCAATGAATATCATAAAGTTGATTCTTCTTTAAAATGCATGCATCAATGCACATAAATCTAAAGATACAGCTAGCTCTATGTGCTGTGCAAAAAGTATTGATCACCATAGAACAATGGAAATCTGTGTGAGTTTTGTAGTAAGAAGTTATAACAGAAACAGTTAACTCTCATCAAAATTGGATCTGATCTCATAATGAGGCTGATTTCCCAACAGTTTCCCTCCCAAACAACTGGACTGCTTCTTATATCTCTTCTGTACTATTAGGCACATATTTGACCTTTCCAAAGTGTAGCTGAAGTCTAACTTTATATTTCTACTTATATATATATAAGTAATATATTACAAATGTTAAATTACAATTGTGTGCTGAGGAAATACATGCGACATCCTTACAAACATCAACTTAATTCTTTATGATCAGGACTATTATAAAGAATACCAAACAAATCCATTATAATTAGCACTATTATGATGAATGTCAAAGGAGTTCATGATAATTAGCTGCAGTAGTCTGAATGAGAAATAAGCTCAAAATTAGAGATTGGAGAGGTCTCTTGAAAAGATGCTTTAAACTTCCAGGGATTTAGTAAAACGTTATGGTTATTTAATAGTAAAAGGTTGACAACATTTCAAATACTGTTTTTGAAGTGACCAGGTCTCTTTCACTTAGGCAACCCCAAGAGATGCGACTGCATTGGTCACATCTTCAGTGATTCTTCTGGGAGGTGACATAGACATGATAAGAGAAATTCTTCAGCTGTCTCCATGGCCTTACTTTGTCATACACTATAGTTAAGTGGAAAATGAACTAATACGTATATGTGCTACAATCTTTATAGCTGCTTCAAGGTATAGGAAAACACAGGTACTTGAACGTGTCCAGAGAAGGGCAGTGAGGCTGGTGAGAGGCCTCGAGCACAAGCCCTATGAAGAGAGGCTGAGGGAGCTGGGATTGTTTAGCCTGGTGAAGAGGAGGCTCAGGGGAGACCTTATTGCTGTCTACAACTACCTGAAGGGTGGTTGTGGCCAGGAGGAGGTTGCTTTCTTCTCTCAAGCAACCAGAACCAAAACAAGAGGACACAGTCTCAAGCTGCACCAGGGGAAGTTTAGGCTCGAGGTGAGGAGAAAGTTCTTCACCGAGAGAGTCATTCCCCACTGGAATGGGCTGCCCAGGGAGGTGGTGGAGTCACCGTCCCTGGAGGGGTTCGAGGTGGGCTTGGACGTGGCACTTGGTGCCATGGTCTAGTCTTGAGGTCTGTGGTAATGGGTTCGACTTGATGATCTTTGAGGTCTCTTCCAACCTTGGTGATATTGTGATACTGTGATATTGCCTCTAGATAATGCAGAACAGGAGTTGTTTAATTAGACTTGTGTAAAAGTCTGTTACTAGTCTAGACTGTCAAGTACAAGTCTGTTACTTGTGTAACATCTAGTACTCAGCTACTAAAGTCAGTGTGTTGTGAGTGCTAAATAATGCAGCACTTCTCATGCAGTTCCTTAAAAACTGAAGTGATGGCTACCAGTCTGACCAAGTAATTATATCTTTAACTTGCATACAATTTTCAGGTTTAATCTAGTGATTGCAAAAGGATCTGTCATGCACAATGCAATGCCTTAGTTTTTGGGGTTTTTTCGTTTTTTATTTTGTTGTTGTTGTTGTTTGTTTTCTTTTCTTTTTTAATGATAACAGAAATTAATTTGTTGAAGCAAAACTCTCCCATGGGTTGGCTTATAATGTGGGTTGGGTGGGTTTTGTTTGTTTGCTTGGTTGTTTTGTTTTGTTTGGTTGTTTTTTTTTATTTTCTGAGAGATAAAAGATCACTAACAATCCTAGCAATGTTTCAGAAAAAACTTCAGTTAGATTTTTCACAGAATTCCCCTCCAGTGTTGTCTTTCTATTTCAGTGATGCTTGATGTTCCACTTTGCTTCCATGGATTTAATTTTCCTAAAGAGAACTGAAAATACTTTCCATGTTGCCATTAGTTTAGCTACAGAAGAGAAAATAATTGTCTGATTGGCTGCTATTAACTAGCTGCAGTTATTCAATGGTACCTGTGGCTAGAACGGCACTTTCTGTAGATCCTGAAGATAATTAAACTTCCAATGCAAACTAGTCCTTGTTCATCCAATGCTTGCTTGTTCCACATATTCCTATTATGACTCTTCAGAATCTATGCAGCTGCTATGCTTTGTTCAACCAACACTAAGAAAAGATAACAAAGAAACAAATTAGTGAGTCTATTGTATTAGAGAATGAGAAAATATTTCAGAAACCAAAATGGAAAATGCAAAGACAAATGGATTACGGTTGGATTGCTTTTTTGAAAGAAAATCTGTGTATCTGCATTAATATTTGTATCTGCACTACCCCAGCTGTGAATTTATGTACAAATAAAACTCAGAAAATATACTCAGAATTTTCCTTCCTCACTCACAGGTTTTTTTTTTAATTCTTTAATTCATAAAAGAATTTCAGGTAAATATGAAATGTCACAAAACATTTCTATAATGTAAATTAAAAGATTACATGAACCCTATAAAAGGCTCCTTGATTAAGGTTTTAATTGAGGTAGCATAATGCATCCCTCCTGGCAGTATAAAATGAAGGAAAACATCATGTGCAAAGTGAACTGAGGAAGCAAGACCTTTAGATTGACTTTTATCAAACAGAAGGCTTAATCTGCACTGTGACATGTATTAACAATTCCCATGAGTATCATCAAAGCCCTGATTTTTCCTCTGAAGGAGACAGTATGTCATATCTGCCAAAAAAGAAAAATAAAAGACATCAAAAGATTTGTAGGACAAGAAATTACCATCTTTGCATAAAGGCCAAGTTCCACAGTCAGCTGTTGTATTTTTAGCTTGTACTGGAAGAGGAGCAAAGCAGAGTCTAACCAAACAAAACCAAAAACCAAACAAATAAAATCCCTACAAAACACATCAACCTATAAACCTAAACAAGAACCATGAGGCTTTTAACCAACCTGAGATGTGTGTTTACTTTGTTTTGGGAGAAAATAAAGGATTGATAAGAGCTTTTGATTAAATTGGTAAACCCGAAGTTGTACCCTAGAATTTTATGCAGTTTTTGAGAAGTTCTTTGGATTTTTGAAAGCCTGAATTAAAACTGGAATTAAATACTCTTTAATGATTGCCTCTTTACTTATTTACTGTAAGATAACACACAGGAAAACTTGAAGTCAGTGTTGAAGGCAGCTGAGGTAACAACGCATTTTGATGTAGAAATATTTTGCTGCACAGGGAGGAGAACATATTGGAAATTTTTAACTAATGGGATAGGAGTAGCTGTATGTGGGAGGTGAAACATTCTAAAATTTAAAAAAAAAAAAAAAAGGAAATGTTCATACATCTTGGGAAAATTATGATCCTTAAATTATTCTTAGATGTACATAATAACAACGTTACTAAAAGCCAGTAGCTCTGAAGCAAGGGAATGGCTTTAATAGTAGACTTGAGCTTCTTGTCTTCTGATTAACTTTTCTATTTCTGTTGCTCTTGCCAAATTTAAGCACTACAAATGGCTTTCATGTTCCTGCTGTTTTCCTTGATAAGTGAAAAGGGGCTTAGATATAAATGACATTTCCTCCCTTTTTCCCTATCAGTTGAAATTTCTCTATACATCCAGACAAGCATAAGAATTGAAACAAGTGGAATCAGTCTGGTTCTGGGATCCCAGGAAGGGATTGTTTAGTGGTTGGTTTATCCCACTTCGTGCTTTTATTTTTTACTGAAAGTCCTACCATGCATGACAGCTGTCTAAATTAGGCTCTAGGTAGCACTATTAGACAGATGACACAATGAGGGTCTCTGAATCTGTGCTTTAAATATGGCAAAATCCTGGTAGATTCTTCTTTTGTCTGTGGATAGAAAGCTCATAACAATAACACCAGATAAGAATTTATCCAGTAACTGCAGTTCTTATTTGCATAAAATCTTCAGTCTGATAGGGATATTTCCCCGTTTCACAGAATCACACAATGTTAGGGACCTCAAAAGATCATCACATTTTCAGAAATAAAAATAACTACATATTTTTATAATTCTTGCCTCATTAATTGCCCCAACTAATTCGTTATGGTGCAGTGACTGCAGGGTAATTCAATTGTTGAATTTCTTCACAAGAAAGGATGCATTGTCACAGGAGTTGATTTAATCTGGGTGCAGGAAAACTGTAAAAATCCAGAAAAAAAAATGCAGAAAAATTGGCTGATAATTCTGAATCTGTGATCTGTGAGCCTACAGTGGAATATTATGCTGTAGTCTTGGGTTCAGTAATGGCCTGGGCAGGAGTCGAATATGATATTTATGAGGAAAACGATTGATTATTAGAGGGAAAAAAATCAGACCTTGGAAAAGGAATTAGAAGTGGAAAAGGCACAAAGCCAAGACCTATGGGAAACTACGCATGTACAGTCTAGGGGATGCCCTAAAGGCCCAAACGGAGGCAAAAACCATGTTGGGGCTAGTTTGGTCAGATGCACTGCCAGTGACTTCCCTCTCTACCTCAGCATATGAACTGAGTGACGTGGAGTCATGAGAAAGAGACACTGTTGAAATCACTGAAGGCCCTGTGTGTCTGCCCCTGCACCACAGAAAGCTGAAGATAAGCCACCTAAAAAGCCCAAGTCCAAACCAGAGAGAGACTCTCCCACAGCAAGTGGTAAGGAGAGCTCTGGTGAGGAGGACATCATCAGACAGAAAAACGTGGAGCTGGTGACTAGAACCAGAGTTTTGGATGGTAGAAGTGGCAAGTGTGGCACTGTCACTACCAATATTAGCACGCGCTATGTGGATGCGTAGCTAAGTGACCTACAAATCAAATATGCAAGGGAGCCAAATAACTTGGTTGCAGAGTACATTTATCAAGTTTCCCAGGCAGGCAGAGGCAAAGTCTTTTTGGACTCTGATGAAGCAGCCAGCACCTAGGGGGATGATGTATTCCTGACCCAGGAACCCGAGGGCTCATGTAGCCTAACAGCACTACATAGCTTTTTGGGGAAGTAGCTTCTGAGCATCTTACAGAGGGAAACTGACGGAGTTAGAAGTCACCAGCTCCCCTCAGCTGAGCAGTGCACTTCGTAGGCTTGCCTGCATGCAGGCAATATATGATATAGGAAAATACAACTGCCCCTTAAACGCCTCAGTCAACCCAGAGTGGCTCCACCCTCTCCTGAGGGTGTTGCCTGTGAGTCTGCACATCCATGCCTCAGTGAATATGGAGGCAATTGAAAAAACTATTGAGAAAAATCACAAATCGAAAAAGGATGTGCAAGAGCATGTCATGACGTGGGGTGAGCTCTTGATGGATTTGAACACCCATGGACTTCAATTCAGCTTTCATCTCCATGGAGGCAAAAGCTCTGGCAAGAGGAGCCACATCAGCTCCCATATGGACAAAACAGCGGCAGTGCTGAAAGGCAGGGATGTCTGTGTTGCAAAAAGCTCCTCTAGCAGCCCAGATTTGCCCAGCTCGTGGTCCAGATAGAATAGGAGCAGGGACCAGAGAAAGTGAAGCAATTTCAAGCATAAATCCAGACAGTCCCAAAGAAACAGCTAGTATAAACAAGTGGTGTCCCTGGGGGTACCCAAAATAATTTTAAAGAATTTGTCAAGATAAACAGCATGATGATGTCCATAAAAGATAAACAGAGATATCATGGTGGCAGCCACGGCAAGCCCAGAAGTGGCAGCCACCTCCCCCCCGAGGAGGCTTCTGCCACTTTCCAGGGAGTTAACCCTTTCTCATTTTCCTGGGAGAAGGCAAAAAAACAAATGAGGTGGTAGCTGCCTCAGGCCTCTGCCATTACTTTGTTAACATCTGCCAATGGTCTGATAATGATGAGCCTTTTATCCTAATCCAAACTGGACTCAGGAGAACTGCTGTGAAGCGCTTAATTGACACAGGTGCTCAAATTAGTGTCCTAAATTTAGAATTGACAAAGAGCCTGGGGGTATAGCCATCCCATAAAAAGATAAAAGTGCTAGGTGTTTCAGGGCCACCTAGTATCTGTTATCTAGCTAAAACAAGACTGTGGCTCCCAGGGGACAAATGCAGCACCTTGGTGGAAGTTGCCTTAAGCCCCTACCCAGGGAACACATTGGATTTTGATGTGCTGGCAGGCAAAAGAGGGCATCTTCTAGATGGCTCTCTTTGGACTTTGGCAAGTTTATTCACATTGCACCAAATGCTGCATGAATCCAACGCTGGATTTTAATTTTGCAGTTCCAGACATTGCCACAAAGGAGCCAAGGGACAATCTCGAAATTCTCCACCACCATGAGTAGATCAGATGTTCCCAAGGGCTCCAGGCTGCCTTTTATTTAGAAGTGGGGCAAAACCTATTTTGTGGTTAAACATTTTCCAATTTTCTGATTCTATTAAATTACTAAATTGCCTATAAGCGCCCTTGTGAAGATTTTTCTAACCAAATCAGAAAACAAATTTAACTACTTTGTATATAGTTTGTGGGAAAGACTTTTCAGAAATAAAAATAACTAATTAAAATAATTAACTATTATATAATGTATAGTTATTAATTATATTATATTATGCATACTATATTATTAAATATTGTATAATATATAATTATTTTTAATGCCTTGTTAATTGCCCCAATTCGCTACTTTTGCAGAAGTCTTGCCATAGAGAAACACTAAAAATAAAAGGTGTAAGTAAAGTTTCAATTTTAAAAAATTGTTAATCTCCCTGTTTGCTCATGTAGCATACATCCCTTGAAGAAGAGTTTCAAGGTCTTTTTTGCCCATGTTACAAATAAACTGGTTTGATTCTGGGCTCTAAATAAGTTAAGTAAGTCACTTTCTTAACTACGGTAGAGAAAGAAAAGTAATTTGCTTCATGTCTCTACAAATTGAATAGATCTACTCTGGCTTAATACAGAAATATAGATGAGGTACAACTACCTATAGAGCACAGGATGCCTCATGAGTTAAAGGTCTGAAACAGAGCTATATGAGCTATATCTTGCCTATGAGATACACCATTCAAAGTAAGATAACCTGATCTTCCACAATATGAGAGATTAAGATTAAACTTTTATATCTGGGCTGCAAGTTATGATAGGGAAAAAAGTATTTTGGTTGTTCTGTTTTGTGTGGACAGGACATATATGCTACTTTGGCAGTATGTGTAAGCACTCGTCAATGCATGCAGGTGCATTTCTGCCTGTATAAACATACGGATGCCTTAGAACATCATCTAAGAGGATCTGTTCCATGATCTTCCCAGGCACGGAGGTGAGACTGACAGGTTGGTAGTTCCCAGGGTCCTCCTTTCTAATCTTTTTAAATGCGGGAATAATGTTTCCTTTCTTCTAGTCAACAGGGACTTCACTTGAGTGCCTGAATATCACCTGAATATAATATTTCTCCCAAGAAAGGATGTGACCTTTGTCCCTATTCTACTTGAAGTAATATTTCCATTGACATTAGGAGATAGAAAATGTTAGAAAGAAGAACAGAACACCAGTGAAAAAAGACAGATGCCTCCATCTGCCAACTATAAAGGACAACATATCCCTTATGCCTAGGTCATATTTGCCAGTCCCATTAGGGCATTTCAGATATATGCAAACATCTTGGGTGATACTAGGGAAACTAATAGATCTCTAGATCTCCACTGCCTACACTAGGAATCAAGAAACTCAGCAAGTGAACATATTTTAATTTCTGTTTCTGAACCTAGGTCTTAATCCCATTGCCCTGGAATGTGGGAGATGTTTTTGGTGTTTGAAGTGTGAGGAACCAGTTATCCTTCGTGTCAGTGGACACAATCTGAATGTACATAATCTGTTTGAAGTAGCCTTTGCTTTGAACAGTGTAGAAATTTTTCAAGACACACTCATTGGCTTAGTAAGCAGTGCTCAAATCCTAACACAAAGATAATACAGATGTGTCTGCTAAACTGCATGGGAATTGTGCCAGAATTTCACCTCAGAGGGAATGTACTAATCTTCTGAAAAGTATATGCTGCTTTTTTTTTTTTTTTTTTTTTTT
>WBNM01042885.1:0-24490 GCA_013399055.1 Ramphastos sulfuratus
TTTTTTTTTTTTTCCTTTCAGGAAGATCAGCCCAAAGCTCCTTACTTTGTGTCTAAACAGTGGGGATCTTTCTTCGTGGACAGATTGCCAGGCCTGGAAAACGCAGAGGAAACCTTAGTTCACACATGGTCCTGTCGATGTATCAGCACATACAGCACCATTGCAATCCCTAGTCTTGAAGCAATAGCAGGTAAGGAAGGTTGCTTTGCCTTTTTGTCTTTTTTTTTTTTTCCCTACTAAACATATAGTCTTTTTTCCCCCTAATAAACATATAATCTTTTTTTCCCCCTAATTAACATATAGTCTTTTTTTCCCTACTAAACATATAGTCTTTTTTCCCCCTAATAAACATATAATCTTTTTTCCCCCCTAATAAACATATAGTCTTTTTTTCCCTAATAAACATATAGTCTTTTTTTCCCTAATAAACATATAATCTTTTTTCCCTAATAAACATATAGTCTCTTTTTCCCTAATAAATATATAGTCTTTTTTTCCCCTAATAAACATATAGTCTTTTTTTTCCTAAGAAACATATAGTATTTTCTAAGAAACATATAGTATTTTTTTCTCTAATAAACATACAGTCTTTTTTCCTTAATAAACATATAATCTTTTTTTCCTTAATAAACATATAGTCTTTTTTCCCTAATAAACATATAATCTTTTTTTCCCTAATAAACATATAGTCTTTTTTTCCCTAATAAACATAGTCTTTTTCTCCCTAATAAACATATAGTCTTTTTTCCCCTAATTAAAATATAGTCTTCTTTTTTCCACTAATAAGCATATAGTCTTTTTTCCCTAAAAAACATATAGTCTTTTTTTCCCTAATAAACATATAGTCTTTTTTTTCTCTAATAAACATATAGTCTTTTTTTTCCCTAATAAACATATAGTCTTTTTTTCCCCCAATAAACATATAGTCTTTTTTTCTAATAAACATATAGTCTTTTTTTTTCCCCTAATAAACAAATAGTCTTTTTTTTCCCTAATAAACATATAGTGGTTTTTTCCCCTAATAAACATAGGGGTTTTTTTCCCCTAATTAACATATAGTCCTTTTTTCTAATAAACATATAGTCTTTTTTTCTAATAAACATATAGTCTTTTTTTCCCCTAATAAATATATAGTCTTTTTTTCCCCACTAATAAACATATAGTCTTTTTTTCTGTGATTTAACAGACTCTAGATTAGCTACTGAATTTTTATTCAGGGTTTCCCCACAGTATTTTGCTGTGTGTAATGTTAGCAGTGAGTTACCTTAGGAAACAAGCACATGCCAAGTTACCTGGCTTGGTTTTTCAGATTTCCAGATATGTTTCTGTCTGATCTGGCTTGTAATCCTTCCTCAGTCAGCTCCCTGATCCCTTTACAGTTGAAATGGAGATGAACAAACACAGGAATGTAATGAAGCCAAGAACACACAGGACTATGCTAGAGCCCAAAATATTCTCCTTATCTGTAAAGCAAGGCAATTACAAGCAATGTCTTGTTCTCCAAAAATTCACCTAATTAAGAAATCAGCTCAGGCTTTCTACCTTCTTACATCAGGGCTGCATCAAAGGTACAGTTCTGGCTAAGCTTCTGATTTTCACTGATGTTTATCCCTGGAGGGGTGATGCATAGTTTGGATGGTTTGTAGGTGTAGTTACAGTGGTAATAGCGCAGTAACTTTTTTGACTGCAGTGCTTTACCAATACACCACATATAAAGGAATAAACCAAGTATTGAATTAATGAGATTCTTACCAGTATAAAGAGCACAATGAGCATTTAGTTCACTAACCTCTCTGTTCAGTATCTGCTGCCTACTTCCTGTGTAAGACCAAGGAATGAAAGGCTGTCCAGAGAGAACATTTCAGAGGTGCCCAGCAGTTATTTCTGCACCAGAACATGTGACAGACTTGTTCTTTGCAACTATGTTCCACACCTGTGCATACATTATAAGGACATCTCAAAGCAGAGGACTCATGTGCAGTTTATTTATACCCCTGATGTTTGACATGTTGCAGTCTGTATTTCAGCCTAGAGGTGTAAAGCCCAAATACACTGAGGAGAATTGCCAGGAGAGAGCCAACTTCTGTAAAAATCCCTTCTAATACTTTTTCCAGAGTCATTCAGTGGCTTGCTTTGGAAGTGCTGGCCATGGGGAAACCCACTGGTCAGCCACACTCTTCTGAAAGAGCCTCCCAGCCAGCTCCCCACAGCCACAGCTCAGCCTGCAGAGCTAGCAAAAGCTTCAGACCACAAACATACCACCAAGTGCCCAGCTCCAGATGAAGGGGTGAGAACCAGTGAGGCACATCTGTGTCAGTGAGTAGCACAGCTGCCTGTCATGGGCGTGCAGCCCCTGCAAAGTCTGCTCCTCTGCGAGGTGGGACACTGTGTGTCATCCCTCACTGCATCAGACCAGTGCTGGGCCAGGGGCTGCTGGCTGCAAAACTTGCAGCCACAGCTAAAGGACAGGGCAAGAGTAATATTTTTGAGTTGTAGTTTTGTGCCTGGAAGCAGAATCAAAACGGAAAGTATGAGAACATCTCTGGTCTGATACAGAAAGGTAATTCTCGTTTGTTGTGCGGAAGAGCAGATGTTCAGTAAGGATGTTGAAAAATTCCTGACTCCTCTCAAATGCCTTGTGTGACTCCTGTCACAGCAAGCTGTGAGAGCCCCTGCTTTGCCACAGCCTGAAGCTTTTGGCTGCAGTTGTAAGTCACAGCTTAGCTGCAGCTATGTGGGAATGATGAGCTATAGAAGAGATTCACACACGTCACGCGAGGTTGATGCACTCAGGCTTTTCCTGTTCTAGTCACCTACTTGCATTACCAGCAGAGGACTTTTCCCTGCCAAGCTGCAAAACCACAGACCTTTCCTCAAGATGCTCTGACCCCAAACCTGCAGCCATACTGCCAGAGTGCTGACACATGAGCCCAGCCCCTGGCCACCAGCTGGCACAGCTCCAATAGCACCCAGCTGCATCCTCCTCTGAGCTGTGGTCTCACTGGGGCTTCTCTATCAGCAGCATCTGACCTGGCCTTTGTACCTCTACATGAGCAATAGGAAGTGCCACAAACATCCCAACAGCTTGTAATCGGCAAAAATATTTGTAGGAAGGTAGACAAATGCTGCTATACAACCTTTCAGATTGATTCTTGCTTGGATGAAACACACATCTGTGCATAAAGAACAGCCTGCCTTGCTTCTCAAGATTTACTTTTCATTCAAAAGGTTTATTAAAAAAAAATATTATTCAATGCTATGTAATACTGGTGATGTTCTAGAAGAATAACTGTTTTCATCAAAATACCTTTCAGTATCTTAAGGAAAGGGACTTACTAGGATGTCAGGGAGTGATAGGACTAAGGGGAATGGAACAAAGCTAGAAATGGGTAGATTCAGACTGGATGTTAGGAATAATTTCTTCACCATGAGGGTGGTGAGACCCTAGAAGGGGTTGCCCAGGGAGGTGGTGGAAGCCTCATCCCTGGAGGTGTTAAAGGCCAGGCTGGATGAGGCTCTAGACAGCCTGTTGTAGTGTGAGGTGTCCCTGCCCATGGCAGAGGGGTTGGAACTGGATGATCCTTGTGGTCCCTTCCAACCCTGACTGATTCTATGATTCTATGAAAATTTGTATGAGAATTCTTTGGAGCATTAGTTATCAGCAATTCATTTGGGGTAATAATGCCCTTGAAGCCTGTTTCCATTTCTTTTACAATAGAGGAAGTATGTAAAAACATTAAGCTATAGGCTGAGAAGTTGGAATAGAAACAGCTTTGACAGTTTCACCAACATTTGGTGTGGATGCTGCAAGAGTTGGGGCTCTTCAGCCTGGAGAAGAGAAGGCTTTCAGGAGACCTTATAGTAGCCTTCCAGTATCTGTAGGGAGCTACAGGAAGGCTGAGGAGGGACTATTGACAAGATCTTGCAATGACAGGACCAGGGGCAATGGGTTTGAACTGGCAGAGGGGAGATTGAAACTGGATGTTAGGAGGAAGTTCTTTCCAGTGAGGGTGGTGAGACACTGGCACAGGTTGCCCAGGGAGGTTGTGACTGCTCCCTCCCTGGAGGTGTTCAGGGCCAGCTTGGATGAGTCCTTGAGTGACCTGTACTAGTGGGAGGTGTCCCTGCCTATGGCAGGGGATTGGAACTGGATGATCTTTGAGGTTCCTTCTAACATTACCATTCTATGATTCTGTGCCTTGTGATAGATTCACTTGAAGGGTTTGATCTGAAACATAGCAAAAACATTGTCAGAAAAGGGTTTTACAGAGCAAGCTGCTCACACAGGTTTTGGCCATTCAGAGTATTCAATACCAGCATAATCACTAATTGCATGTGTAATGAGTAGAATGACAGCTTGGTGAAAAAGGTAGTCCAGTCCATTCCTCATCAGCTTTCTGTGCTAATGGGGTATAGTTGTTCTTCCATGCTTCTGTCCCCATCTTTACTTGAAAAGTCAGTATCTGGCTCAAAAAAGGGCTTGCACTGTAAGATGCATGAGAAATTCCAAAGTTGAATCTTGCCTGTGGCCAAGGAAGTATTAGTGGGATTGCAGATCACTGTGTCACAGTTTCTCACCCCAGCTCCCCTGCAGTCCCGGAGGAGAATTTGTCATTGTCCTTGTGCATGAAAAAAGAACATCTTGTTCCTGTATCTGTAATACCTTCTGTGTGTCCTTTCATCAGTTTGCAATCCAATACAGGTCTAATAAAACTCCTCATTGAAGACATTCTCACCTTGACATTTAAAAGGCTTACCTGAAGAGCAGCATTATGGTTATGTCTTTGTGACGTGGATAGAAGTTTAATATTTGCTTAACATTTCACAAGTCTTTTGTCTTCTAATTCCCCTTACCCACTTTCAGTAACAGGGAAGTGTTTATCAAACCCTGGAGATCTGATGAGCTCGTGATGAGATTGACAGTACCTGGCTAGAGAAAGAGCAGAAGCCAGGGCCCTTATTCCTGTTTCACGTGTGTCATTCACAAACCTGTCTGTTTCTTCACTTCCCTGCTATTGAGTCTCTCCTCATTTACAGCTCCCTTTACATATTTTGACCATTTTCAAGCAATGTGATCTCATCAGCCAGATTTTCCAAACCAGGATCCCTTACTGTGGGAATGTTACACATGGAAATCCAAAGCTGTCTGAATGGTGCCTTTTGCATAAGCCACAATATCTAATACATCCTACTCCACTTGAGAAGGTTTGGTATGAGCCAGGTAGAGATGGGTCCTCTGACCTATCACACCTGAGTAATCTGAACTTTACCTTCATGGACCAAATCTCCAGATATCCATGTAAGTAATTATATGTCCTGCATCACGTAGGTACTCCAATTAAAACTACAGCAGATCTCTCTGGTTTACACAGAAGATCAAATATAAATCATATCTTATTTACTGAGCAAAGTTTTGGGAGGAAAAACTCAAATAACAAGCCAGCACTACCATTTCATGGTGGGTATTTGATTCCCAGTTCTTTGATCCCCAAAGTGATATCCAGATTTCAAGCTAATATTCTTCCTTTGAATCTCATTATGGTTGGGATTTTTATAAAAGTCCTACTTCAAAAACTTTTATGGTGAGTAACTGTGCAGCTGGTGAGTAACTGTGCAGCTTAGGGGAGGATTCTGCTAAGTTTGACTTCTTCATTGCCAAAAAAAGCTTAAGAAAGTGAGCTCTAAATCCTGACAAGGAGAGTAACAAAAAAAAAACAAGTATTTTTTTAGATTTCATGATTGTTGCCCCAGTCTGCTGAATTTGTCTCATAACCTCTGGTGAGCTGCATCAATTACTACAAACAAGAGCAGGAGATTGAGCAATGTGGCAGCTCAGGAGAGTTCCATTTCAGAAAGGAATTAGTGCAAATGTTTCTTGTGGAGTTCTTGTCACACTGTAGAGATGTGAGAGCCAAGCTTGTGCCATGCATGAGGATAAAGCATTTTTTAAGACTGCTTGCTATACAGAATCTTACACTGCTTTATTATGTGGAGGACTAAAATTTTCTTCCTTCCTTATTCTTATTTCAATTAGCAAGTACAAGAGAAAAATCTCCAGATTTACCAAAGCTGCCTCTCTAAAGATGCCTTCAGATCTGTACCCTGCCACTTTATGTGGGACCCTGAGTCATCAGCCTGCTTCCTGTATAAATATAGTGATAACATTGCCAGTGAACCGTGGCAAAGGAGTTCATGTTTCTGCTTAGAGCTGCAAATTATCTGCACAATGGAAAGCTGAAGGCAGCTGTGACTGGGGCACCAGAACTGGTAACACATGGGTCACAGATACACCAGTCTGCCCATCCAACTCCAAACTGCAAACCTCACACTCTTCTTTCATATGCATTTTAAAGGTGAATGTGCTTGAAGAATCAACAGTTACCATGGAAGTCAGGAATTTCTCTAAGCACGTAGCCATATGCTCACTTCTCTGTCCTGACCAGCATCAGTTCATAGCTGCTGAAGTGAAACAAAAACCTCTCTTTTTTTTTTTTAATATATTCGTTTTTTTTCATTGCTTTTGCATCATTTAAAGTGAAATCCAACTCCTATTAAAGTGGAATTACTCTTTCCTGTAACTAGTGATAATTATGTGTTCTTACATATTCAAACAATACAACAATACCATATAATTTCCTTAAGCACATAGAACTATCTATGTTGTGCATTATGTCTTAATTAGCAGCAACCTTTTATACTTAATGCCTTACCTTACAACCAGGGTTTTACTTACAGCTGCAGTGGAAGAATTTATCTGTGCAACACATCTAGAGAATGAGTTTATCAAAATGCTTTGAGGATTTAAACTGCTTTGGGGCTTAGCTGTTATAAATAGTTTCTACTAGAAGGCTGAAGAGGTTGTTTTTATAATGAAGCATTTTAGGCAGGAAGCACATTCTGATGTTGGGTGAAAACATTGGTGCACATGCACAGCAGCAACATTTTTGGGGGTTTCTGCTTCTGAAGTTTTGATGTAAGTTAAAAACAAGAGATAGCAAGGATAGCTGACTAGAGGGAAGATACTTGTTCTGAATGTATCAACAGCATCTTGCTCTGTCAGCAAATTGAAAAGCATCAGATAATGTATATCTGATGCATCTGTTACACCTGCAACCAGTTTCAGTGATCTTTGTTTAAAGAAAAAGAAAAAGATACTCAGTGCAACAGACAAAGATAATGGCTTTATTTTTCCAGCTGCAAAACATAACTGAAACCAACAACAAACTACGTTTCAACCCTTAAAAAAAAAGTTATTCAGTATCATAGAATCATAGACTCATAGTTACAACCCTCTGCCATAGGCAGGGACCCCTCCCACTAGCACAGGTCACTCAAAGCCTCGTCCAACCTGGCCTTGAACACCTCCAGGGAGGGAGCAGCCACAACCTCCCTGGGCAACCTGTGCCAGTGTCTCACCACCCTCACTGTAAAGAACTTCCTCCTAACATCCAGTTTCAATCTCCCCTCTGCCAGTTTCAACCCATTGCCCCTTGTGCTGTTATTGCAAGACCTTGTCAATAGTCCCTCCTCAGCCTTCCTGTAGGCTCCCTTCAGATACTGGAAGGCTACTCTAAGGTCTCAGTACATCAGAACTAACTTGGAAAAAGTCTTTAGGACACAGTCTGGGTCTCAGTTTTCCTGAAGGATTTGGTAGTGATTTTCAAGGTAGAAAGGACAGCTTTCAGTGTATTACAATTTGCTCAGCCTTTCCTTCCCTCTGCAGAAAGGTGTGTTGACTTGTGCCCCTGAAGGCCTTGCTAAATCATGCAGAACCCAAAAGATTACTTCCCAGCCACTAACTGACAGAAATGTTCCTGCCATCATTATTTTGCTCCGTGAGATGTCAAAGTACAGCCACCTCGAAAAGATTAAAGGGAGAACTCATGAGCAGCTCATTAGGAAAGGGGGAACCACTCAGTCATTTCTGCTTTAAAGTTATCCTTCAACTCAGGCAGCATAATTTCATTTGTAGGCTGTAATTAAAAGCTGTAATTGGGCTTTGATTAGATCGCAGGCTTACGGGGTGGGCTGAGATTGCTTCTTTAGCAGACTGGTGGTAATACAAAGTGTTGATAATTTTTAAGTGTGAAAAACAGTAAAAACAGGTAAGTCACCCACCATTGGGAACATTTCTTTCACTGGGTTAGAATTTTACAGAACCTGCAACCCCACATCTACAAGAAAAAGTTGCTGGAAGCATTTATGTACTCTGGCTTAGTGCCTAATGTTTTCCCTCTGGATTAAGATGGCAACACACACACAAATAACAATGTGGACTTTGTCTTAACTGCTTGAAAAGCTTAATGTGTGCCTGTGTGTGGCTTTTCACCTTAAGGTAAGCAATGTCTGTCATTCATCCAGAGGAAAAAGTAGGGAAAGGGAAAGAAAACATTTGCTTTACAAGAGAGGGAAACATGACAACACTAACTCAAGCTTGGAGACTGAGGTTGAGCTTGGTGAGTTCACCTCAGAATGAAAGTAAAGGGGGACACCATCACTGCAGTTCACAGTCTCAAAATGCAACTTAGTTCTTCTTAATCAGGCAGAAATAGCTCTCATCTCAAACAACTGCTTGTTTTCAGGCTCACTTCAGCTTACCTTAGAAGCCCTTCCCACCAGCCTTAGATCCAAGATGAGTCATTCAGAGAGAAATTAATTAACAGGTCCCTAAAAGACTAACACCTACTAGTAGGATCTTGGCATTCTCTTAGGATTCTTTTTAGATTAAGTCTTCACCTAAATATTTAAAACATCAGAGTCCAGTATTTTCTCTGGATCAGTTCCAGATCAACCAAAACCAGCTGTGCTTACTCCATGGTTAAGAAATTATTATTAGAAATTGTTACCATTAAGAAATTAATCTTATCCTTTCTCTTCAACAGCAACTTGGAAAGACAAGGGAAGATTTATGGCAAAACTTCTAAGCCTTTTTTTTTTTTCTCTCTGTGTTTACTGAAATTTGCCACAATTAAGCAGTTCAAAGATTTTTCAAGTCCAAACTTGGGTATCACTAATGAGGTTTTCGTTTCCCTCCCTGTGCCTTTCCTTTGGTGATAATCTGGAGGATATATTTGGATTCATTTAAGAACATAACCCTGCTGTTGTGTTCTGGGAAGTTTCTGCAGCATCTGGCTCCAGCCCTGCTGCTGACTGGCTGGGAGCAGAGCTCAGAGAGAGAGGAGGGGAACTGCCTTCTGCAGGGCTTCGCACTCCTCTCGCGGATGCTGCTGTGGTGTCACGATTAAAAAATGTTGGCTTTGCTTTTGTTGGTCACCACTGCAGAATGATTCCTGACACTTCTGCCCTACATTTGGGGAGAAATCTGCTTCAGGCTTGGACTGTGCTTTTAATTGAAAAAGAAAAAGTCTTCCATCTAAAGAGCTTAGTTAAGATTATATTTGTTTAGTGTATCGGTTTGTTGAAGGAGGTCTCAGAAAAGGATTAGACGTTAAGCATTGAGTTTATCAAGCAGGCCTCTGTCTGGATTAGATTATAATTGTCTTCCATTCAGTTACTCAAATATTTTCCTGATCACTCATCCAGAAAATTACATTTTCCCTTCTTCTTGTGGTTTCCCTTCCCTTCCTTGTAGCTGGAACTCTCGTTTTCTCTTGTGATAGAAGCCTGTGGCTTTCTTTTAGTTTGCTTGCACTAACTGAACAGCACAGACACTGAAATACTGTCAGCTGAATAACTATGAAATAAACCCTTCTGTGACACCTAAATACACCTATGGAGCTGGGGGTGCATAAGCCTCAGAGCACAATGTTGTAATTAACAGCACTTAATTCCCAGATAACCAGATCACAGCAGCTGGAACACAGTAACTGGCAGTGGTTCCTGTTCAGACATCATCACTGTCCTTTTATTTACACCAGGGCTGCTGGACAGGACAGGACTCCTGCTTCTGGGCTCAGGGGGCTGCTCAAGCCATTGGGAAATGGCAGAAGAGTGGTCACTGCAGAAGAAACCTTGCAGTCAGGCTCAGGTCTGGGAGCAAAGAATGGAGCAAGACAGAAACTCAGGGGGATGCATCTAATACCTGACGTTGCTGTAGATCTAAAAGCAGACACGGACCTTCAGAACCTTCTTGTCTGGTGTCTAGGAGCCTCTGGCTCTGAAAGTGAATATCTTATTTGTCCTGGGAATAAAATAAGTGTTGGTGGAACAACCTAAGCATGACAGGAAAATTCTGGGCTTGTGTTTCTGAAGCAGTTTGGTAGAGCTAGCTGGGTCATTCTTCCAGCAGCAAGCTGTTTAGTTCACACCAGGTTGTAGGGTTTTTTAGCATAGTGGCAAGATTGGATGAATTCTGTGCAGAATTCATTATCAGTGTAGGTTAGGACTGATTAGAGCTTCGCTGTCAAATTGTATCTCAGAGAGGACTGAGCCTCCTGCCTGATCTCTCCATCAGGGAGAGATGGGAGCTGGGTGCCAAGATGCAAAGGTCTGCAGCGACAGAAGCAGTTGTGAGCATGCACAGTAGCAGAACTTGGAGAAATGTACTGGCAAAACCAGTAGGAAAACAATCAACTTGGCAATAAGCAGCCATGTTTTTCCCTGAAACTGGCTTTTTTATTAGCTACTGTATCTTATTTTAGTGAAATGGAGCTGCTGGTTTCTTCATCTCATCAGTGGTAAAACGGAATAAGACCAGATATGAAATGAATTCCTGCTATGCCCAGGAGACAGGCTTCAGACTTGTGTCATTGTTCTTTGCTGCTGATCCAGTGCTGCTGGACCTGGTGATTTTGCCATTTACATCACAAAAAGTTGGACTGAGGTTGAGTGTAAAATTCACATGAAACTTTTGCAGGCCAGGGCAACTGTGATTTATTTTAAGTTGCAAAGTTTTCAGAGACCTTAGTTTAAAGCCACTTACAGCAGTCTTCATCTGTGATATTTTCTGGGTTTTCTTTTCATAAATGCTGCATTCTCCAAGTTAAAAAAAAAAATCTTTGTTTTTCTTTCCTTCTATACTTGTCCTTCTCCCTCACTCTCTGTTTATTTATAGTCATTAAGATTCCAAGGATGGCTTTCTGGATCAGTCCAGAGCTTTCTCATAAATATATCCCATAAAATAAAGCAATAATATAAAATGTTGCATATTCCAGGCAAAGCAGATGTTGCAGATGCAATCATTGGTGATAAAAATAAAACCTGGAAGCACTGGAAGACTTTTGCAGTTTATGATATATAAAATCTACTTCACAAGTGAATAATGGAATCTGCTTTATGCTTCAGGCAACTTTCAGTGATGCCTTGGGCAACATTTTAAAATATGGATACCTTCTGGTCACCTTCCAAAGTCAACTGGCACAGACAAAAGCAATATTGAAATGAGTAGGTTGGGGAAATATCAACAAAATTACCATTTTGATCCAACTGGTTCATTTCTCCAGCACAAGGGGCTCTGCAGCAAGTCTGCCTCATTTGTGTTGTTCTTTGGTTATACCACTCCTGGGAAACTCCAGACTGCTGGGCTAAAAAGCTAATGAAAGCTTTTATAAAAAGAGTAACTATGGCATTTAGCTTTTATAGCTTATAAAGATACTCAGAAATATTTGTTTTCTCTTTTCTTACTATTTGTTAGTTGGAAAACCTTTGTTTTAAACAGAGTTGTCATAAATAGACTCGGCAGCCAGTAAATCCACTGGGCTCTCCACAGACTAGAAAAACATCTGCCTGTGCTGCTGTGCTCAGAACAGGCTCCAGAGATTGCCCTGACTCAGACAAGATGAGGAAATGGACTTCTTGGACAAGCTGAACTAACCCACTTCATAAAGCATGGTTCACTTCCAGTCAAGTCTTCTGCCATTCCTACTTTGACTCTCTGGCTTTGCAGCTGGATTCAAATACGAATTTGCTTGCTTTAATTCCGTTTGCAGCACTTTCAAAGCTGCAGACCTGGATGCTGTGCAGGTGCCTGCATGTTTTGCATTTGTGAGGCAGACCTGAACTTCCTGTTATTTATGTCAGAACTGCAAAGATTGGGGTTTTCTGTTTGACAAAAACTGCTGAGCACACACAAAACTAAACTGTAGCACAAAGCGAGAGGAGAGAGAGCATCACCCCAAGTTACTCCAAATTAAAAAAGAAGTTGTCATTAATAAGTTACTGTTCAGATGAGCTCAGCAGTAGTTCTGATGTTTTGTTTTGGTGCTAAACAGACAACTTGAGAGAGCTGGGGGTCTTTAGCTTGGAGAGGAGGAGCCCTAGAGGTCACCTCATTAATGTTCAGAAATATGTAAAGGTGAGTGCCTGGAGGCTGGAGCCAGGCTCTGCTGGGCGATGCCCAATGACGGAGCAAGGGGCAATGGGTGGGAGCTGAGGCATAGGAAGTTCCATGGAAACACAAGGAGGATTTTTTTTCCCTCTGAGGGTGACAGAACACTGGAACAGGCTGCCCAGGTGGGTTGTGGAGTCTTCCTTTCTGGAGATATTCAAATCCTGCCTGGACACAGTCCTGTGTGATCTGCTCTGGGTGATCCTGCTCTTGCAGGGGGGATTGGACTGGATGATCTTTGGAAGTCCCTTCCAGCCCCTGACATTCTGTGATTTTGCAAACTTGGAAGTGAGCTAACCCTTCTTCTTCTTTCTCATTTGTTGGATGTATAATTGTTTCTTGAATAAGGTTTTATTTGGCTGGGTTTGGGTTGCTTTTTTTTTTTTTTTATGATTTGGTTTCTTGAACTTTGAATAAGAGGTGAGCATGGGAAGTATCAGTTTTCTGGCTGTGAGGGTGGGTGGGTCACTGCTGGAAGTAAAGACCTTTTATTTAACAGCTACAGAAAAGAAAACTTTGACTGTTCAGAACTATTTTAATGCACTCAGTGTTCTTCACAGAGTGGAAGTGATGAGTACACCAAGTTACAAGTGCAGATTTTGAAGAACGCCTGGGACAAAATGATGTTGTTAACACTGGACTGCAAGAAGGTCTAAGAGCAAGTGCCTTTGGGGAGTCTTTCTAGAATAGCCATTTAACAACAACAGCAACAAAAAACAAACAAAAAACAAACAAAAAAAAACAAAAAAAAGGAAAGAAAATAACTTCTTTATTCTAAACATAACCCCCTTATGAGTCAGTTACTGAGACTGGAGCAGTCCTGCTATGAGGACAGACTGAGAGAGTTGGGGCTCTGCAGCCTGGAGAAGAGAAGGCTTCCAGGAGACCTTAGAGTAGCCTTCCAGTATCTGAAGGGGGCTACAGGAAGGCTGGGGAGGGACTATTGACAAGGTCTTGCAATGACAGGACAAGGGGCAGTGGGTTTACACTGGCAGAGGGGAGATTGAATGTTAGGGGGAAGTTGTTTGCAGTGAGGGTGGTGAGACACTGGCACAGGTTGCCCAGGGAGGTTGTGGCTGCTCCCTCCCTGGAGGTGTTCAAGGCCAGGGTGTAGGAGACCTTGAGTGACCTGTACTAGTGGGAGGTGTCCCTGCCTATGGCAGGGGGTTGGAACTGGATGATCCTTGAGGTCCCTTCCAACCTTACCATTCTATGAATCGAGTCCAATCAAAGGTGACAAAGTCAAGAATGAAATTCCAAGTGCTCTGGATGGAAAATTTCGCCCAGCCTCAGCGAAGGTTTTTTGCTTTAGCTAAATGATTTTCTGTGATTAGCATTATTTCAGCAGACATGAAGCTGAAAGTCCTTTACTGCAGCTGAATAAATGCTGAAAGTCAATCCCTTGGACAGCTGACAACATCAAATGAATATGCAATAACACAATCTGATTGAGTCGTAATGCTGGTGAGCAAGCAGCTCAGGAGCTTAAGAAGCACGAGCATTCACCACAGGCTTATTTTTGATGTGATATGGGCTCCTTTGCTAATCAGATGTGGTCTGTTTCTGTCTTTCAGATTTGCCACTGGATTACCGATTTACACGATTTTCCTCAAATAGCTCAGCAACTGCCGGGTACTACCCAAACCCTCCTAGAGCACTTCTGCCAAATGAGGAGTCAGTGACTATGAAATAGGCTGTTGGCTTTTTTTTTTTTCCTTACATAACCCTGTGGCCCTTACTTCAACTGCTTTCAAATGCTAATTGGTGAAAATGCCTGTGTGATGCTTCATAAAATAGAGTGATGGATTAAAGCAGACGCCTGTGTAGACTTGTGTTTCACTTGTTGCTCTAGTCCAGCTGGAACAGGTAAGCAATGCATCCTTCTCTCTAAATCTGCTGACCACCACTGTGCTTAGCAAAGCCTGATTGGCCTCATCCATGCACTGCACAAAGCCTTCAAGAGAAATGTAATAATAGTAACACATCCCAAGTTACAGTCCACATTTTCAAGGACGTTTTTGGTGCTATCCCTATGAAAGGTGATGCTGTTGCTACTGTAAACCCTGGGAAACCCATGAACAAGAGCCTGAGTCATATTTCATTAAGAGTTCCCTTGGACAGCCCTGGTTGTCACCTTAGATCAATGTTTTGCATGCTCTGAGGAATATATTCTTTCACTGTAACTGTTCTGGTTGATACAGAAAGACTGAAGCCTAAAGAGAAAGGTTCATCATACCTAAAAAGAGACTTGAATGGGATTTAGGCAACTAAATGCAGACTGATAGACCTGAAAGCCTTTGTCATGTGCTTCCTGAAAGTGCCTAACCACTATTCAGCAGTGAGCTTCCCCACATGCCTTTTCCTCATTTAGTCTTCAATACCTCAAGACTCAGAGCAGCTCTGCAGAAGAAGGGAAACCTGAATTCTCCACCTCTCTGGGAGATCCTTCCAAGAGCAGGAAGGATCTAGCGCCCAGCTCTCCAGAGCCACCTGTGCTAGGTACAGCCTCAGCCCAGAGGAGAAGCAAGACTGAAGACATGAACTGAATGTGTGCTTTCTTACCTGCTCGTTTAAGCAAAGGGGCATCCTTTTACCCGTGGACTCAGTTTCAAAGACCTGTTCTTCAGCACTTTGGACAGGGAGCCTTTGGTTTGGATGCAAAAACATGTCAGAGATACTTGTTTAGTCTGTAGTTTTGTCACACTAAGGGGGCAGAATTTTGGATAGTTTTCCCTCGGAGTTTGAAGCACAATAAGCACCAACTCTATGTTCTTGTTTTCAATAAAACAAACTTACTTCCTCACACCTAGACAATGACCAGAATAAATTCAAGTTCTGTTAATACATTTCTGTCATACTCAGAATCGTTTTGATTAGAAGAGACCTTGAAGATCATCGAGTCCAATCATTACTAACTTTGCCAAGTCTGGTGCTGTCCCTCAGCAGCACATCTCACCACAGTTCACACCATATTTCTGCAGTATTTTGTGTCAGAATCAGGTACAAGCACCATTCCACCTGATGCCAGAGATAATCACTTTTGTTTCCTCACTCTTTCCTGCCTTTACATAGGATGCTATGTCTACATTCTCATTGTCCAGTATACTTACCAGTAATACCCAACACTTCCAGTTCAACATTAAGCATTGTGGTTTCTTAAAGGGAAACACAAAACAAAAAAAAAAATGAGAAAAGCTTTCCTTAAAACACAGTAGATGAGGAAGGAAAATGCTCCTCATAAACTACAGGCTGAAAATACTTGACTTAAGAAGGTAACAATGTTAGAGGCAAGTTCATTTTGAGACTTTTATAATTAGCATCAATGTCTTCAGCAGCAAATCTGGCTCATGATAAGGGTATGATGTGTATTAAGCAGATAGTCAGATTAAAATCTCAGATCCCTGATTACAGCATCATTTGAAATTGTAACCTGAGTCAAGTAATCCTCTGCAAGTAATTTCTAACTAGGTTGTGGTCCAAACCAATATTGTGAATCCTCAGGCTTTAACTGGTCTGAATTTGGACTTGATCCTTGTAGGTAGGGGATTATTTTTTTATTTTCTTGTTTTTAGAAGAAGATTAATAAAAAATTGAATTGGTAATGAAAATCAGAGTGAAAAATCTTTCAAGTCTTTGGTTCCAGGCATCATGAGTGAAAAAACAGTATTGTTGTTGATGGCAAGGTGACAGATTCTAAAGAGAGCCTGAAGACAAAGCTCACTAGAAGAAATACAGACAGAGAGTGCTCAGCTGGGAGGTGACAGTGTCTGTTTCTGCACAAGCTGTCACCAGCCATTTGCACTTGCTGCCAGAAGGACCACACAGCAGCAGAGAAAGAAGAACAGAAGGCTTCTGTAAACATGACTCCATGTGCCACCACAGTCTGTGGCTGCAGGAAGACTTAGGATAAAGAATTGAGTCATTTGCCAAAAATAACTAAATAAATAAATGAACCAAACCCAACAAAGCACAGTTCCTGTGAAACCAGGACCTAACAACCCTTACTGACTTGAATTATTCAAGAATCTCTGAAAATTACAAAGAGGAGGGAGCAATCAAGAAACTTTAGCAGGGCAATTAGTGCTGTGGCAGTGGGAGAGCTGTTGGAAATGGAGGTGGCATAGACATTGGGGAGAAGAAATGCACGTGGCAGAAAATTGGTAGAGAGCTGCCAAGTTCATATTTAACATGACACTGTCATGGACACCACCTTGGCTTTTCCCTTCTTTCTCTCTTTTGGTGTTTTGTTTTGTTTTTTGTTTGTTTTTTTTTGTTTGGGTTTTCTGGGTTTTTTAACCCCTGGAAATCTGTGAAACATCTTGTGAGAGGACATCAATAGAAAGATTGCTGAAGTGCCTGCAAAACTTATCTATAGAGTATGAGCAGGGAGACAAAAAAAAGTTGTATAAAACTCCATTAAAACTACTGTGTCTGAGTACATAGCCCTGAAAGCCACAGTTTGGCTTACAACCAGAGATGAATACTAAGTCTCTTTTGGCATCTGTTTTGGTATGAAGCACATATGTCTGAATTTTAAAATAGAGAGAATTTATTTCTGAAAAAAAAGAAAAATAAAGTTCTCTAACTTTACTTTCTAGCTCTGCATCAATAAGAAAACAAAAGAGCCAAGATGATGTTGAAGCAGTACAATGAGAAATTGGTGCTACAGCCTCCAATGAAGCACAGCTTGACCCACTCAGAATACAAGATGCATAAAGCAACCAGAAACTAATATAAAATAATACCTTTAATAAATTAATACCTTTAATATCTACAGGGAAATCAGCTTGGAGGCAAATCAAAGCTCACTGCAAATGATTCCTGAACAGGGCTTGCTCCTGGAAACTAAAGGCTTCTTAATCCCCAGTGAGTAAAAGTTAAATAAGCAAATGTAGATTATCCAGGGCAGACACAGGGCACTGCTGGACACAGCTCTGGTTCTTGCCCAGGCTGTTGGGGCTTTCCAGCTTGTCTCAATCCCAGGTGCAGGATAATGCAGAAGCCCTTGAGCAATTCCAAAGAGAGTTCCCAGGAAATTTTGTCAAATAGGCACCAGGAACAAGCACTCCCAAAACAGATTTAAATCTGTGTAAGTGCAAGCATCAGATTTCCAGCCTGGAGTGCCAGCCTGCAGGGATGCAATATCACCAAAAGGCAGGTTCTTAAACAGATGTGATATGGGCAGATACTTAGGGATGCAGAAGGGCTTCAAGGCTCCAAGAAGAGTGGCTGAACTGGTCCTCCAGTGTCCTAGGGACTTGGAAGAGTGTCACTACTGATCTCCCCCAGCCCCTGCAGTGAGCTGTAGTTCTCCAATGCTACCTGCATTCAAAGATGAGTTTTCTGGCACATCCATGCATTTAAACCAAGGTGTGCCTGTTTCTGTACGTGTACTTGGAGGCAGATAGGATTTCAGCTGAAGCACAGCACCAGCTTTAGGAGGGGAAGCACATGGCTACAGGAAAATTATCTCTGCAGAGCGTGCCAGCTATAATGGTATAACAATGAGACAACAGACATCTATTGTTAACAACTGCCCATGAACCAGCCCTTCAGCAGGCACAGAGCTGATCCAAACTCCCTCCCAGGGGAAAGACTCAATCCTATTATAAATCCAGTTGCCTATAATTTTGTTTTCTGCAGTTCTCAATAAGTGGAACATCAACCCCCCTTGGTGAGTTACAGGAAAGGAAAAAAAAAAAATTATCTATTAAAAAAAACAAACCACAAACTCAAAATCAAGGTTTTCTTCAGAATGCTTTTGGTGCAAGAAACAAATCCTGCTTTTCCTAAGAATTATAAATAGAAATGCTTCACTTGAAAACAGAGCCTGGATGAGGGCCAAAACAAGATGGAATCCAGGAAGTTAAACAGACTCAGAGATTTTCAGCTTGCAAAGCTTGCCAGCATCTTTAGAGGGCAAACCGAGGGTTCTTATCCACTACCAACAGGCTAGGCTGTGGGCAGCACAACTGATCCTTTCCTGGACTGCAGAACAGAGGTTTAAGGGGAACCTTTTTGAGGTGGGTGCCCACAGCAGTTCTCCAGCAAGCATGGCAAGACCGCAGAGGTTTTGCAGCTGACCAGATGTCACAGTTCACAGAGGGGTGAACATCTGAAGCGCCGCCTCTGACTTCTGCCCCCGCTGCAGCTCGACCCACTTCATCAGAGCAGTGCTAAAAAATCCATCCTGCTTCCCGCTCACACTGCCAGACTGCACACACAGTGCTCTCCCACATGGTCATAACAGCTTCTAAGTGCTTGCACTGGGGTGAGAAACCATTGCAGCCTCTTCCAAACAACCTTATGGCTTTCCAGCCCCTCCTGCAAATGAGAGGGCAGCGGCAGAAATGGAATAGAAGTCTGTTTGTACAGCACCCAGCACAACTTCCGTAGCCCAGGCAAAACAGATTCTGCCAGACAGGTATTTCTAGCTTCTGTTGATATTGAGTGAAACACCTGAACACTCATTTTGGTTTCCTTCTTACACAGCTGAAGAGCTTTTGTTCCTTTTAAGGGCTTACAGTGTATACAAGAGGGAAAAAAAATAGATGCTCTTCTCTGAAGTTTATTAGTAGTAGTCTCAGAATAAATACCAGGAGAACAAACCCATTGACTTTCAATAGACCTCATTCTGTCACAGAACTAAAGCAAAATTGTGATTGCATGTCCCTAATAAGTTGACCCTTTAAATATTCATTTTTAAAGCCTCCATCATCTCTCAGCAATAAAAGTACAGAGGAATGCAATTCTTTTCTTGCCTTATAGAATCATAGAATGCACTGGGTTGGAAGGGACCTCTAAAGGTCACCTATCCCAACCCTCCTGCACTATACAGGGATGTCCCCAACTGGATCAGGTTTCACAGAGCCCTGTCAAGCCTTATCTCAAAATAATACCTGAGAACTGAAGTTTTCTTGCTACATCACCCCCCAGGGCCTCATCCCACACTGACAATTGAAACAGATGCTCCCTGCTGCTGAGCACCCTGCAAATCACAGCCAGCCAGCAAGAGGTTGCCATTGTAAATTCTGCAACAAGAAATGGTATAAAATGGAGAGATTTTAAAAAAAAATCTTTATCTTATTCTGACAGAAGGCCTCAAAAATAACTACTAGAGGGCTCCTGTTGAAGCAGCTGCAGCAGTGTTGAAGACAGGTAGCAGCAGTGAAGACAGGTAGCAACAGTGAACTTCCATCTCTGTTTTCTCTCTTAAAGCCACCCAAAATTAAAAAGGGTGTGAATTCCCATATATATATATGTGTGTGTGTATGCACACACACACACATAGATGAACAGGCAGCAGTTGAGGGTTAGGATCCCATAACAAGGGAACCCAGTGACTTAGAGAATAAATTAAGCACTGTTAGGCAGTAAGCAGGGGAATCTCTAGATCAGTAGTAGAAGGTGATGGACAGTGGATGAAGCTTCAGGAGGATAAGGTTGAGGGTCAACTGACAATAGCTTTACAGGGCCAGAGATGGTTAAAGGGTATCAGAGAATGGAGTTTGCATATATTATAGCAAATAATTGCCAAAATACATCTGCTGTGTGGCATTTTCCTCTTCCCTCTAACCTTTCTTCCATTTATTGCACAGGATTTGCAGATACCTGGTACATTACTGATACTAATCAACACACAAAGGAAGAAGAAGAAAAAAAAATGTAACCTGAAAACAATCACATTAATATAAGAAAATAGATTTAATAACCATTAATGTGACCAGTGTTAGATATATATTTATATGTGTACACATTTTAAAATGAGTGCTGTGTACTGCCAGTGACTCACCAGTACAGAGCTGTGCGGAGCAGCCTGGGTCAAAAGCCCCACAATAATACACAGAGTAATCAGTTGTTGATGCAACAACCCTAGGAGTAAGAGCAGAGGTGGATCTGTCTTTAGGGGGTATGTATGACTACCAGAGCAGTGAGTTGGTAAGAACCATTGCTTCAGAATCAAAGGTGCAGAACTGCTTGCTATGGTAGCTTCCTATCTTCAAGCAGAGATTAATGTGAGATTCTTTGATCTTCTATCCCACCTTTGAGTCTTTGCTGCAACTGGGATGCAGCAAGTCAGAGTGAGATGGTTACAAAAAGAAATGGAGAGTCAGCAACAAGTTAAAGCAGCCTGTAAGATGCTCCTTTTTCATGTATACATCTCTAGTGTAAGCAGGAAGAGAGAAAGAGGAGCAGGAAATGATCTTTGAGGTCTCTTCCAACCTTGCTATACTGTGATACTGTGATACTGTGAAACACAAGAATGGGGTAAGGTTATGTAAGAAACTTGTAAATATTTTCCTAAATCCCAGCAGTTGCTTTGTTGTCTGCTTGGCTTTCCACATAACAAATAACTCCACAAAATAGGTGGATTCTAGGCTTAAAAAATGCCATTTACTGAAAACAGTGTGTTACAAGTGGAAAACATTATTGCAACATATCTGGCATCCAGAGAGACAGATTGTGGCAATCAGCTGCAAGGGAGCACTGACAACGTCTTTAGGAGGTTCCTCTCAGCATTAATGGTTTGCACTCCCCAGGGGATGCTGTTTGGTTTAGAATATTGCAGAAATTTGGAAAGAAAGAAAGGGTCACACATTTGAGAACATAAAGTGACCACCAGTTTAGCTGAACAAAAAGCCTGGGGATCCACCCCCACTCCAGCGTGTTCTGGTCATCACCAGGGAAAAGGGTAGGTGCTAAAGAAGGGGCAGGCCACTTAGGCAATGACAGCTGCTAGAAGGAGGAAAACCTAAACCTAGCTGATACCTACAGAAATGTAAAAGCAATACAAATAATACTGTCCTACTGCTGTCATAATGGCTTCTGCTGTTGAGGGGCACAGACCAGATGATACATATAATTTTGTTCTGGATCCAGGTCTTTTTTGATGTTTTGCATCAAGTGTGGTGGGTTGACCCTGACGAGGTACCCACCAAAGCCTCTTCTTTGGACAAGGGAGACAAAATAGAGCAAAAGGCTCCTGGCTTAAGGTGAGGACAGGGAGAGAGTACCATCAGTTACCATCATGGGAGGACAGACTTGACTCAGAGAAATCAGTTCAATTTATTACTACTCAAATCAGAGTTGGATAATGAGCTGTAAACCCAAATTTTAAAACCTCACTCCTTTCTTCCTCCTTGGCTTTACTTCTGAATTCTCTGTTTCCTCCCTTGCAGCACAGGGGGATGGGGAAGGGGAGTTGCAGTCGTTTATCACACAGAAGCTCTCCGTGTTGCACCCCCACTAGCAAAACCTTGCCACACAACCCCAGGGCAACCTGCTTTATGGCTGCCGTTTCCTGACACGTGTACAGATCAGGGATCTGTCCCCACTCACCACTGGTTTACCTCTCCTCACTGGGCTTACTGTTGCTGCAGCTTCCCATTCACTAAGAAATCTGCAGAAATTTTTTTCTCATCTTTCTGTCTGCTGGCCTCAGGCTAAACCAGGCTGAACACATGGGGAGAGCAAGAAGGAGGGAAAGAAAGGAAATGTAAAGCAGAGAAAGATGTGCCATTTACATACCAAGAAGAGCTGTTTAGGAAGCGTCTAGTGCTTTTCCCTTCCAGCTACACGGCTGACACTTTGGCTACCACAATGTAGAAGAGTAAAACACTGTCCTGGGGAAGAGAGAAGCATTTCCAGTCTATACACATCCTTCCAGCCCTGGCACCTGACAGACCCGTAGGAAACAACTGGCTAGATCTTCCTTAGGGGGAAATTGCTGTGCACCACACTAAATGTCACCCAGTTAGAAAGGCATTAATGAGCTTAGATAAGATTTTCAACTTTCCAACTGGTTCTGATTCTCAGGACTGATTTCAGGCCACTCCTTTTCATTACCTAGTTTTGAAGCTGGGACTATCTGTGCCCGCTGCCTGCACAGTAAGCCAGAACCCACAGTCCCCAGGTAGTAAATGGTGTGAATCATACAGCACTGCCATAAACTTGAAGGATTTCTTTGGAACAACAACAGTCTGCTCCACACTTTGGCTGGAAAAGAGGAGGTAGCCAACATTGTCCCATACGAGGCTGCAATTGGGCTAAGCTGCCTTTATGTGGCACTAATAAAGTCCTGGGGGAAGAGCTGCGCAGAGCAGCCCTGATCAAGAAGGGCACTGAGCACTATGCAAGTATCCAGATCTGGAGTTCTGCAGTTCAGCTACAAGAAGAACTTAGCCTAATGCTCTTCTCCTGCAGATTTTGGTTCACAGCACTAAGCCCAGAAATCATGACAGCTGGGCACAAAAGATAAAAGGAATACAAGAGTTACAGTCATAAGAAAATATTTTTTTTTTTTGAGAATGAGTGAAAGAATCCAGATAATTTTGTATTTTTCTCTCTTTTCATTTGAAGAATTTCATCCCTTAATGGCAAAAATAGAACTGCCTCTTACATGAGGATTAAAGACCAAAGAGATCATCCAGAGAACTGGACTTTGGTGATTGAGAGGTACTGTTTAAGAAGAAAAGAAAAAAAAAAAAAAACCAGCACACAACAAAGAAAAGCCAACAACCCCCCCAGGGGAAAAAAAAAAACAAAAAACCAAAAAAACACACAGAGGAAAAATAGAAGGAGAGGGAAAAATGCTGTTGCATAAGCTGGGGAGAAAGAAAGGAAAGAATGATCGAGTCTGTGTATGTGGAACACACTGACTGATATACAACCTCCCTCTTCTGGCTAGTGTCTTCAGGCACAAAGAAAAAAAGTGAGATCCCCTGTTTGACAACTAAGTAAGAACCAAAGATTTTTAAATGTATGAAGAATCAACAGAAACTTGATGTGTCCTCCAGAAAAGATGTGCCCTACATCATGCAAGGCTCCATGCAGCCCCTCATTCAGTACAGCAAGAGGGGCTTGCTCCTCTCCTCACATCCTTATGGCCCAGCTCCTCAATACTGCAAGAAAATTCAATTCAAGAGAGATGTTGAGCTACTGGAAGGTGTCCACAGAAGGGCACCAAGGCTGGTGAGGGGCCGGGAGCACAGCCCTGTGAGGTGAGGCTGAGGGAGCTGAGGGTGATTAGCCTCAAGAAGAGGCGGCTCAGGGCAGACCTCATTGCTGTCTTCAACTACCTGAGAGGAGGTTGTAGCCAGGCAGGATTGGGCTCTTCTCCCAGGCAACCAGCAACAGAACAGTGTGTGGCATAGTGGTAATATATGACGATGGAAAAAAATGTTCCCTTTCTCCCTGTCAAATCATTCCATTTGATTGGGAAGGCTCAACTTGATGCTGTTTCTCCATCAGGTGTTAAAAGTTGCACAGCTCTTTTCACCAACAAGGTGCCTGTGACTCTGCTCTCCTCTTCCAAACTGGTTCTTGGCCTGGGATGATGAGCAAGGGTTTCAGCTGCTATTTCATTTGGCTTTCAACAAAATCTTGCAAGCTTTGGTGGTTGAATTCCTTTGTAGCTACGAGTTCATATTTAACCCAACCACCTTCATCAGATACAAAAGTATGTTAGGAATTAAGTTAAACTTCAGTGTTGGCCTAATTACAGTAGAGTATGTTTTAATGAGGGCTCTCCTAAGTTACTTCTGCCTGATATGGCAGAAAGCCCAGAGGTGAACTTCAGTGTCAAGAACTGGTACATTGGCTTTCTGCAATTACCAGCTGGCCTTCAGGGTCTGGAGAGAATTCAAAAATAAGACTCTCTTTCAGCTCGTATGTTAAATCTAGAGTTGCTGACCTTTTGCAGTACAGATGTAACTCAAAGGTTTATCATGTAGCAGGTACACCACAGAGTATGGACAAAGAAGACAGCATTGATGGATGGGTGGGCAGAGGCCAATGGGATGAGATTTAACAAAGCTAAGTGCAGGGTTCTACACTTTGGCCACAACAACCCCAAGCAGTGCTACAGGCTGGGGACAGAGTGGCTGGAGAGCAGCCAGGCAGAGAGGGACCTAGGCGGAGGCTGGTAGAGAGTAGCTGAACATGAGCCAGCAGTGTGCCCAGGTGGACAAGAAGGGCAATGGCATCCTGGCCTGGATCAGAAATAGTGTGGCCAGCAGGACCAGGGAAGTCCTTCTGCCTCTATACTCAGCACTGCTCGGGGCCACACCTTGAGTGCTGTGTCCAGTTCTGGGCCCCTCAATTCAAGAGGGATGTTGAGGTGCTGGAAGGTGTCCAGAGAAGGGCAGCAAGGCTGGTGAGGGGCCTGGAGCACAGCCCTGTGAGGAGAGGCTGAGGGAGCTGGGG
>WBNM01042885.1:24702-80535 GCA_013399055.1 Ramphastos sulfuratus
AAGTTCTTGCCAGAGAGAGTGATTGGCATTGGAATGGGCTGCCCAGGGAGGTGGTGGAGTCGCCGTCCCTGAAGGTGTTGAAGAAAAGCCTGGATGGGGCACTTAGTGCCATGGTCTGGTTGATTGGCTAGGGCTGGGTGCTAGGTTGGACTGGATGAGCTTGGAGGTCTCTTCCAACCTGGTTGGTTCTATGATTCTATGAAAATAAAGTGCATTTCCCTTCTTTGCAAGTCACAGAGCCTTCTCAGAAGCTTTCACTTCTCAAACACTATTTACTTAAAAAGGGTGAAAAAACTGATTGATGTTATCAAGACTTCACAACCAAGAGCTGTCTGCTCACAGTGTTTTCCAGCAAGGCACCACGCACTTTGACTGTGTATGATCTGAAAAACCTGCCATTGCTGCAAAGGGCAGCATTTCCCACGTGCATGTGGCTCAGTCACACAGACACCAGGCATTTCATGTTCCTGATAACGTTGCTTGCTATAAAGATCAAGGGAAAATAAAGAGCATGCGATGTAGGAGTAGAGCAGTGTCTGACCTGAACAGTTTTCAGACAATTTCCATGGAACATGGTTTGCACAACTAAGTCAATGGTCTTTAGCTCCAAAAGGTAAATTTAGCTGCTCTGCTAAATCCATTCTGGAGCACTGCCACCTGAAAGGTCACTTTGCTGTGTGTTTCAGTGTCGCATGATGTAATTTAAGGAAATGAGAGCTACAAAAAATTATTAATCTCAGTGGGAACGAATAAACCAGGGTTCTGGTACTTGGAAGCAGAAAGGCAGTGAGAGATTTTAGGGACAGAAGCACCAAGGGAGTGAAAATGATGATATGTTACTGGTTGAGTCATTTAAACCAACTTTATGATTAGCAGCAACACTAAGTAGCCTGGGGACATGGTTCATCACGTCCTGAAGAAGATGTAAACCAGGTCAGCTGAATTCTGCCTTGAAAATATTTATATTTTCTCTGAGATTGTACAGAGCCTAACGTGACCAGATCAGAGGTAGTTATGGAACAAAAGTGCATGGTACTAGGTTAAGTGGATCCCACCCAGAATTTTGGCTCTGCATTGACATTGTTTTATTGTTTAACTGTTTCGTTCTTGCTGTCATCAGCAACAAATTTACTGGCATGCAGCAAGGCTAGGAAACCTCCAAGAGAAAGCTCAGTCTTAGTAAGGGAGGTCATACACATTGCTAAAGAGGTGAAGGGCACAGGAAGATCAAAGAGGAGTCATAGTCTTGCCTGTGCAAGTTGCATGTTGAACATAATCATACAGAACAGGACTGGAAAGGACCTTGACAGGTCATCTGAACCACCCCTTGCTCTAAGGCAAAATCCATCGGAATTTCTAGACCCTAAACTGTTCTTGTCAAATATATCTCCAGCTTGTACATGAAAAGCCTCCAGGAACAGGGGTGCCATTCACTCCTGCTTTATTTACCCTTAACAGATACTCTTCTTTTCCTGTTTAGCCTAAATTTCTTAGTGCAGCTCACATGCTGTTCTCAGAGGATGTGGCTAAGAGATTATTATCTCCTTTTCAGCAGCTTCTAGGTACCTGAGGGCTGTTATCACATCTTCCTCCAATCTTTTCATCTTTCGGCTAATTTTGCCATTCTTCCCAAATACATGATGCTTTCTTAACCTGGGATCATTCTCCTTTCAAAATTATTAGTGGCAATGCTGAAATTAATGCAGAGTGGACAGATCTTGCCTCTCTTAGAGGAATCATCCCAGAAATTTATTTTTTTTTAGCTTGATGAGCACCCTATCAGGTATTAGGAAGTAAGCAGAGCCTAAGAAGACATAAGGCAAAAGGAATCAGTGGCTCTCTACTGTGTGTGTATCTTCACCACAGCCCAGCTGCACACCAAGAACAGCCTTGCTTATCCTCTGTGAGGCAGAAGCTCAATTGTATGGACTAGCCAGAGTGTGCTTTGCCCAGGAGTTAAGTCATGCCAAGGCAGCACAGTGCAGTTTCTCTACCATACAGGTAGATACAACCACAGGCTAAGGTCAGAATGACAAACACCATTTGGACATCATGGTGTTGGTCATGCCAAGGCAACACAGTGCAGTTTCTCTACCACACAGGTAGATACAACCACAGACTAAGGTCAGAATGACAAACACCATTTGGACATCATGGTGTTCAGGAATGTAAGGCAAATTCCACTTTAGAGTCAGATACTCAAAATTACAGAATCATTAAGTTGGAAAAGACTTCTAAGACCATCAAGTTCAACTGTCAACCCTATAGCGCCAAGGCCACTAAACCATGTACCCAAGTGCCATGTCAACATGTTTTGTGAACAGCTCCAGAGGTGGTGACTCTGCCACTTCCCTGGGCAGCCTCTTCTGACACCTGGCCACTCTTTCAACAACAAAAAAATCCCAACTTCCAATCTAAACCTCCCCTGGCACAACTTGAGTATATGTACTTAATATATTTAAATATCTGATGATGCAGACCCATGACTAGTACTCAGACACCTCCCTCCTTACTGCTTAGGCATGCTGGTGATTTTAGAAATTCCAGTATGCTGTCATGTTAGCCACATCTGCTCTGCCTGGAGGAGCCTGTAGCTCTTCCCATGCTCATTCATGTAACAACACTCACGTTTTACAACTCCACTATCGATGCAGTACAGCAGACCATCATTCACACAGCTGTTTAGAAACATATCTTCTTAATGATTAATCAAGCATTCACGTGAGTGAAACTGAAGCACTGAGTGCTTTTAGGCATGTCCTTACTGGTAAAAAAGCAAGACTTCATTCCAGGCTCCTGCATTGCTCTTGGAAGCTGCAGCCTCCTGTGGATCCCTGCTCATTACACTGAGACTCTCAACAGGTATCACTATGAAATACAACAGGGGTGAAGGAATGAGGGGAAATGTGTCATTTCTATGTTCATCTCATTTCCACCAGCTTATTGGTCTTGCTTGAACAGCAAGAAATCCCACTGTAAACCAGGAGAGAGCCTGTTGGAAATTATCCTCAGAAAACACAGCAGTTTGTATTCTAAAGCCAGGGATCCAAGCGCCGAGAGCCCACTGACTGAATCAGCAACATCCATATTAAAATGAAGGATTTGTGAAATATACACTTCAGGAGTTGGGCATCACCCTCATCAATCACATGGAAATAGTTTTCATCTCAGTAGTCTGAAGATGATAAAACATGCTCAGCTTTTGGAAGCCAACAAACATATGGAACTTTTTTGCTTCATACTTGTAGTGACTGAGAAAGCAAAGAGAACTGCTTCAGGGCGTCATTTCTTTGACCTTCTTTTCTGCTGCTTTCCTAAATATCCTTCGAAAGAATGGCTGCAAACCCCTCAAGATGCTTGGCTTGCATGGCCACCATGTTTTCGGGGTGTTGTGGGAGACCTTCATGTTGGCAGCCACACCATACTTCAAAGAGCAGACTGACAAATTAGCTTTTTGTTTCCCTGCTGGCTTGAGGGGACTTTCGGACTGGAGGTCCTGCCGCTCCCATAGGGTACGGTGACAGCAGTAGCGATGGACACGCCTGTGAGTGGTTCACTCTGGATGCTTTAAGCTCCGCAGCCCCGGACCGCGGTACTGCTGTCGTGCGCTCTAGGTGCGGGGTGTCAGCGCACCGAGATTCCGGTGCGGGGGCCGAGCGGTCCCCGCGGAGGAACGAGTTCTGCCGCTAAAAGGGAGAATTTGGGTCTTTCCGTGCAGTACGAGCCGGGGAGGAGCAGGGAGGGAGCACATGCCGTGAGCACGCCGGGAATAAATTAATAAATGAACTAATACAGCCGAACGGCGGCCGCGGCCGGGCCGGGCAGGGCAGCTGAGCAGCCCCGCGTGGAAGCCGGGCGGGTGGAGCGGGGCCGCCATGGCGTGAGGGGCCGGCGGGGCCGAGAGGCGAGGAGGAGGACCAGGGAGAGGTAAGGAAGGAGGGCGGAGAGGCGGGAGGTGGAGCGGGGGGAGTCACTTTCTTCCTGAACTGGGNGACGAGAAACTTTCTGGCTGCCGAGCGGGGCCGCGCTGAGCCAGGCAGGGGCCGCCGGTGGTGAGTGCCCGCGCGGTGCGACGCAGCACTTCGCTCCCCTCTCTTCCCTCCATACCGGCCCTTACTCTCCGCTCTCTCCCCTCCATCCCGGCCCTCACGCTCCGCTCCGCCCGGCGGTCTCGCCGGCCCTTCCTGCCCGCCGCGGGCCCCGGGGACGGCTGGCGGCGGAGCGGGCCCCGGGAGCGCCCCTCGCCCCGTACGGGGCTGGGGGAGCCGGCTGCCGTTGGATTTGGGAACGGGGATGTCGGACCCAGCGCTGGTCTCTGCCCAGCCCTCGCCACATGCGTCCGCGTCCCTAAGCCGCGTTGGTGGCGGTCTGCGGACACCGGGTGTCGGCGGAGCCGGGGATCGGGGACTGCCGTGGCTCCGGTGGCGTGGGGTGTCCCACGGGAACAGGTGACCCCCTTCAAGCCGTGGCTTCTCCGGACTGGGTGCGGGGGTGCTGCCGGGGCACGGACGCCCGGACACCCGCACGCGTGCGGGGGTGCTGGCAGCCCTCAGGATGGGCCTTGCGCGTCCCCGCTCGGTGCTTGCGGGCAGACGTGGCTTTTCCCTTGGAACCTCTACCTGCGGGCACCACCGGTAACAGCTTTCTGCTCTTCCCTAGCACCGTTACCGCAAGAGCCTCCGAGCCTTTTGCCAGAGAGCGAACCCTCCCAGCCATGCGCATGTGAGAGGTAAGTGAGAGCATCCTTCTCTCGCACCTAGGGAAGCTGAGTGACAGGAAAAGGACGATTTCCCCCAGGCAACTTCCTGCCACTTTTATTTTCTTTTTTTTCGTTGGGAAAAGTCCTAAGTGACCCGGGAGCACAGCTGTTCACCCGGGAAGCTCCGTGGCCTGAGCCCCAGGAAGGCAAGCTGCAATTCCTGTAGCTAGTATTGCATGAAAGCGATGCATCATCATTTGGCGCATCTCACAGAACTCGGAAACTTCAGTTTGGTATGAATGAAAATAGCCATTCCCTCGACTTGTCTGCCATTCCCTCTTGAAACAATGTAAAGCTATGACGTTTTCCTGCATCTTAAAGCTGGAGTGGCTTCTTTTTGGGATGTAAGCAAAGACAGTGCAAGAAATTGGTACAACAGTGGTTGAAGTACGAGAAATAGTGATCAACTAGTTGGAGGCTTTTGTTCACCCAGAGAAGATCAATTGCAATTTAGATAACACTAGACTTCTAATATAGTCTTAACAACAACAAAGAAAATGTTGGCTAAATGTTGCCCCATTATGTTTGTCAGGCCAACAACAGTTATAACTCACTGCAGTATTTCACGAAAGGAACAATTCAGCTGAAGGGCAGCAGGGGGAATCAATAATTTAGATGCTGTTTATTACTCTGAAAGACTCTTGCTGAGTAGCCTCGGGCAAGCCACTCCACCTCTCCATGGTTCTGCTTCCTTCCTCATAAAATAGATAAATGTACTTGCTTGCTTCACAGGGGTGTTGAGAAGTTTAATTAATTAATTTGTTTCATAACTACTTGGAGATCCGTGGGTGCATTTTCCCACAGAAGCGCTAAGTATTATTTAAACTATGAGTTCTTTTGCTATGTGTCACTGCTTATATGTGTTTCTTCCGTGACCTAAACAAGCTAAATTTTTAGTGGAAGTTAGCAAAACAGCTCTGGATTGAGATTTTCTTCACTGTCAACTTCACTAGGACACAAAACTAAAATACACTAATATATGACGTGCTTTACTGGGACAGAACTACTGGTGCTTTAAGAAGATGTCATTTTCTTGTTATTCCAAACCAACAGCTTGCATTTGTTGTTTTCTTTGAAGTATTGTGGTACTTTGCATAATTTTGAATTGCCATGAAAAAAAACAGAGTTATTTAATATGAGAGCAAGAAATAAGAATAGTTTTTAAATGCATCTGATTCCTCTACTGTGGAGACTGGCCTCCAAAGACACTTGGAGCTGTTGTCCACTGCCTGTTCATACACAGTCTCCTCTAAAACCTGTTCTTTGGTCATAGAGAGTATGGGTTGAAAAGAAAGAAATAGATATGCTGATCAAAATAGTGATCTGTTGTAAAAGTCTGTAGATTCTGGTTGCCTAAGCAAGCTCAGTTAACTGTGCATGTTAGTTATTCTAACTTGACATTTAGTAGATGGGTGCACTGCAGGAGAGGAAACTGTCTTTAATTCCGTGGCTAAATGTTAGATGTCACTTTCATAGACTGCATATAGTCTAAGTAAAACGGAGTAGCTGAAAGATGGTCTTAAAGTAGTGTCTCGGTTTGGTGCTTCAGTGAAGGCTTCTGCCTTTAGAAAAAGCTCATGGCTTTAGAAACACTGTGCTTGTGAGGTCTCTGTACCATTTCTTTTCCTTCAAGTACAATGAAATCAAGCACAGAAGCTTTTCAAAACTGAATTCCTATAAAGCCCCAGATCAGCAGGGATAGAACATCATTCCCATTACCAGGCAGCTGTTGGGTTGTGGACGAATGTAGTGAGATTATATGCTAGTGAAGAAATGGTCACATCCAGCAGTCTGAGCTGTGAAAAGCAGGGTTAAGTGAGGCTATAAATGAGTCTGTAAAACTGAATTGTCCCTTCTCTCAGAAGTGTTTGCATTTAGCTAAAACTGGAGTCACATTCTTAGGCTCGTGTGGGGAAACTTGCACATCTGGCACCCACAACATGCTCTAGTAATAAGCAGAACAAAATTCAGTTACTGCAGCTATTGTTCCTGAACATTTTGCAAGAAATAAAGCCCATTTCCCCTGTTTTTGGTTTGGGTTTTTTTTTTTCTTCTGACAGGATTTAAAAAAAAATGAAGAGAGAAGCAGCTTTCCGTAACCGTTGTTCCCTGGTTTATATCTGGTAATCCAAGTGTCTGGTGAGTGAACAAGAGTATGACTTCTGCTTAGCAAGTTGTATGTAGTTGGTAAATATTGTATCAGCAGCAAGTTTATCTCAGCTTGTTTGCACCTTCTTCGCTGTCTCCATTCAAGTTGAGGTAGATGAGGAGCTTTGTTAGAGTATTCTGCCAAAGCTGTTAAACCACGGTGCCAGTTTGTGTTCAAGACTGTAGCCACTTATTTATTCTGAATAGACTCCATACTTTGTGTAAAGCCCTTCCTTTGAGCTACTTTTCTGTTTAGGTGGGTAAGCTTTGTTCCCATGTGTGTTAGCCCGACTAAGCCCAGCTGGAACATGGTGAAGTGTGACAGAGCTGTGTTATAGAATGATGGAAGCATAGAACGGTTTGGATTGGAAGGGACCTTTAAAGATCATTTAGTCTAATCCCTATGCAGTCAGCAGGGGCATCTTCAACTAGAAGAGGTTGCTCAGAGCCGCATACAACCTGATCTGTAATGATTCCAGAGATGGGGCTTCTACAACCTCTCTGGGCAACTCGTTCCCATGTTTTACTACTCCCACTGTAGAAGTATTCTGCCTTATATGTAGTCTAGTTTAAAACCATTAGCCCTTTCCTGTCAAAAACCCTCAAACCTTTGTGCACTGGTCTTTGGCCGTACTCAGTTGTCTGCTCAGGATGGGAACAGAGCAGAGATAGGCATTAAAGACTGCTAGGGAAAAGGAAATTTGGCTGATGTCACAAGGGACCTTTCTCCTGAATCCTTTGTCAGGAGAAGTTTAGCAGAAGTGCAGTGTTAGTAGCAGAGAGCTGACCAGAGGGGTCTGGTCATTTTGAGAATCATGTGAAGGACAGAGCACTGGCAATAGGTGCTCACATCAGGTGCTGACATTATGCTTGCAGCTACTCTTGGGACATGGTCAGGTGAGAAGGCCCGGGAACAATGCAGCCATTATATACATGGTTTGGAACTATCTTTGTTTGGCCTTTCTTTCTGTTTTGCACCTTGCTTAGGCTGACAGAGTATACAGTCAGAATCAGCAGCAGTGTTTTTTAGAGCAGGCAATGGATTTTAGGGACCCTGTGGACTTAACTCAGGTTGGTATTCTATCTCAGTACCAAACACAATTTTCACTAGAGTTGGCTTGGTTTCTTTATTTTCAGGAGGGGTAATTAATTGTATCAGAAATATTTTAAAATAATATTTTATGTAAACCTGGATTGCCCTCTTAAGTGCTCTAATCAAATGGCTGCCTTAAGTATTTTCAGAAGTTGCTTGAAAGTGTTTCTGTGGTTGTTTTGTCATTCTAAAGCTTTGTACAACTCAAGGTCAGAAATAAAATTACATGATTCTAACTCTCACAATTAGGCTGCAGTTTAATGACTGTGTTTGCACCAACTCACACGAGCTGCTCACGCCAACTGTGAGTAGCTGAATTTTACAGTAGCTGAAGTTTGCCTTTGAAATCCATCTACTGCTGAGGCTTCTGTCCAGGAAATTGTAATTGTCACTTTTTCTCAAGGCTACTCTGCTTTTCTCAAGGGTAAACTAGGCAGCAGTGAGGGCAGTAATCATAGAATGATAAAATGGGTTAGGATGACCTTAGAGATCATCTACTCCAGCTTCCCTGCCATGGGCAGGGACACTTCTGAACTAGACTCAGCTGTTCAGGGCCTCTTCTTGCCTAGGCTTGAACACCCCCAGGGAGCAGGAGTCCACAACCTCCTTGGGCAACCTATTCCAGAGTCTCAACACCCTCCTAAGTAATAATCCTGAAGGAACTACAGGTTGCAGTTTAGGTTTACAAACAGAGGCATTTATCCCGGAGCAAGTGATAAAATAGATCTTCTATGTGAATAAACATTTGGGATCTGCGTACTCATATAAGATTTTATGTAGATAATCTAAGATAATTTGAATTGTTTAAATTACAGTGTTTTCAGGTTAGTAAATTGACTAGTGTAGGTGCCTTTGGGCATTGCTGGTGTTCCTGTATGCCTTCACAATGCTTTAATATTAAAAAAAAAATAGTTTTGTATGCAAGACCAAGTGCTAAACAGGATATGGAAACACAGTTAAAACAAGTTTTGATCCCATAGTAACTGATGGGGATGATGCTTTTTAGCATTCCTGTCTATTAGTATGATATCCTGTGAAAATGCTTTACAAATAGAAGTATTTATTTGCTACCTTCAGCTGCTGAAGTCTGTAGACAGATACAAAGTGAGTGAGAACTGGTTTTATGAAACTTGAGTGGAAACACTTTGTTCATTTCCAGCTTCTCGGAGGAAACTCAGTGAAGGACAAATAAAACAATTAAACAGGAAAGATGAAAACTGTTCATTATGTATAGCAGAGGAAAGCAACAAGCCACAGGACTTAAAACGTATACAGATATTTAGAAGACTAAAGGGGAAGGCTAACAAAAAGCTATTAGTTGGGAAGGAGGATGGAAGTTAAAGTCAGAAATGGACACACCAGTCGCAGTTAGCAGAAGTTTCTGGTGCAGTTACCAGCAGTCTGAAGGGGCTGGATTAGGCACAAGGAGGAATTCTGTTTTGACAACAGTAAAAGTGGCTTTCTCCTTCTGCATGTAGGATTTTTTTTTTCTGTCCTTTGTGCTTCCTGGGCATTGCAATCACCCTGTGCACCATGGTTGTACCACTTGATCCATGCAGAGACCACACTCACAGTTATCTCCAGTGGTATTTTCCTTCGCTTGTTTCCTCTTGTCAGTACAGTTGTGCTCCTGGGTTGTAGGCTGCTGTCAGAAAAAACCCTAATGATGGTTTCTAATACCCCACACCGAAGGATTCACAGCCCTGCAGACCCCCTGAATGGAGGAGGACACTTTATGTCTTGGTGGGCTCCAAATGAGCACCATTTCACCACCCAGATTGTGACAGTCTCTTTTGTTCTGCGTTTCTGCAATGTCATCATAGTCCTAGACCCCAAAAGTGCCCTACATGTTGTAACAATATAATAGTTGGATGAGTGGTTTGATTGACTTCTGGGACATTAGTGGTGCAGATAGACATAGTTAATACATCCTTTTGGACTACATAAAAATTCTCAAATTGTCTCCAATTAGTGTTAGCATCTGTGAAAAAAACATTCATGCTGAAACACAACTTCGGTTTTAATTATCACAATGGCCTTTTAAAAGCACTTCAGCTCAGGATAAAATGCCAGTGCTCCAGAGGAAATCTCTTTGTGGGAGCTTATATTTTCATGCCTTTGATGGTAAAAGTGACTGAGCTTTCTTCACTGAGTGTGGATGCCTTAACAGACATGTCTGTACTGGTTGGGAATGAGCACCTTCAGATATCAAAATGTCTTTCCTATTTATTCTATACAGTGAGGCATGGAGTAAAACATCTTAGTAAGGATTAAGAATAGTAATGTTAGTACAACCAAAAAAATGTTGAGAAAGGATTTATTCGGTGGGATAAATTTTAAAACAGAGGAAAATTCCAAATTCCCAGATTATGGTTTAGGCATGCAGATGATTTAAATCTTGTTTTAGCCTGGGGCAAAGAGGAGGTTATGCGTTGAGCGTACGCTGGGTATGCCCTGTTAACTTAGATATACACAGTGGTAAAATAGACAAATAAGCTTTTCAAGTAAAGGAACAAACAGATGAAACTTCCATCACAGATACCTTACACATCCTACTGTAAATGTGGGGAAAAATCACTTTGCAATTGCTGTTGCATGTGTAGCATGGTGGAGAATGAATGCAACCCTCCATCTCTCCTGGAGTGCCGTTCTCACATGGCTCGGTGCTGCTCTCTATAGATCCACTGAAGTTTGTGTGTAGATCAAAGGACAGACAACAAGTTTAAATCTGGACTGCTGCCCTGACATCATATACTGATAATTCCTATAGGAACTGTGGGGTTCTTTCTGGTTTCATAGCACAGCTGTTACCCAGACATCATATAAATTGAGACAAATCTTCTTTCAAGATATTTTGGATCACTGCAATACCAACACCTGGGCACCTGAGTTGTACTTTATTTATTGTAGATCTGATTCTGAATTCTATTTAGGATGCCAGTTGTTAAGATTTTAAGTACCTGTGACATCATATAATTGTGATGCAGCCTATTTCTCCTGGTGAAAAAAATCAAGAGGAGGAAATGAAGCAATGTCCCCTGGTGGTTAAGGTTCTAACAGGTATTTTTCAAGTTGTAGGCAGTGATTTTTACACCTTTCCAGCATTTTTATAGGAGAGACAGATGGTCTCTTGTTTCATCTCACTGACCATAAAGGCAGGTGGAGGAAAGACTCCAGACTGCCAAACATGGGAGTTTCTTGCACTGCTGTCCAGCCCCAGAGCTTTAAGAGGATCTCAGCAGAGCTACTTGCCCACGTGGGAACTATGCAGCTGGAGGCTTTGGTCAGTAGATTTATTGTGGCTGATACAGTACAAAGATAAGCTCATAGTGTTCTTAGTCCCACTCTGCTGCCTAATTTTGCTGTATCAAATATGTTTCTGTGAGTCAACAGGAACCATATCACAATCCATATGGGAATTAGTCTTTACTGACCCCTTCACCTCTGTTTTTGTGGACTTATCCTGCACACTTTAGCACTTAAAGGTACTTAGAGTCAGAGGACTTAATTGCTTTCCTATACTATATGTGTTTGCAAAATAATTTAGATCAGTGGTGAAACACATTGTTGGATGGCTTGTGATGCCTCTAGTTCATGGAAGTTTTAGTCACCAGAGATCCCACCTTTGGTGTTCCTGGCTGTAAATGTTGATGAAATGACCATGTCAGAGGTGTGCCATGAACCAGTGTTGGAGATGCTAGCAAAGACAATTGTAATTTCTGTTTTTTAGGCAGTGTTGTCCCAGCAAAAAGCATTCACAAAGCATATCTTCAGAACTGACACTGCAGAAAGCCACAATTCTTTACATATTTGGGGGGGTTTTGTGATGATCCACAGGAAGGTCAGATTGCTTCATGGCCAGCTGTACCAGCTGATGGTGCTAACAGTGCTGACCTTTCCTCATTCCTCTCCACTGCTGGAGTGGCCTCACATGTGGCAGCAGTAAACAGAGTTGCTCTTTTCCTTTAAGTGACGTATCCATCCAAGTTTATTTGGTAAACATTATTTGTATAAACCAATGTCCAGATCAGAGCTATTTAACTGAAATAGTTAAATTTAGTCTAGTTTGGTTTTTTTTCCTTAGAATAATTGATGTTCCTTACTTTTTTTTTTTCTATTAGGAATAGAGTGGAAGTCATGGCAAATGCTCTTTCACACTAGTACTAAGTGACAGCCTTTTCTGTATATTAGCATTTTCTTCCACAGACATGCAGCCTTCACTCTCCTCTTAAATTTTATTACTTTATCAGGTCAGGGTTTCCAAACTGGATAAAACTCTCTCATTTTCAGAAAAAGTTGAGTTGCTTGTTGAAGTTTTTCTTGGAAGATGTGCTAGTAGTGATGTAGTGTAATTTGAGAGTAAGAAATTCTTCTGACTTGAAAAAGCTGCTATTGTGAGTGTGATTTAAGCAATCACAAGGCCCAAGCTCCTATTCTTCTGAGCCCTGTGTATCAAACTTGTAGCAGGTTCAACTCACAACTGGTAAATTCAAGCTTATGCAGCCAATTATCTATACATGTCTGGCTTCACCCAAGCTATGCAGATAATCAAGGTTCCTATGTGCATCTTCGAGCAGTGGTATATGTTTCTGAAGCCTTCAGTGTGCAAGTAAGTTAACTAAGGAAGCCTCAAAGTGTAAAGTTTAACACAGTTGGATATGTATTTGGCTTCACTGGCTTGGGGTTGGTGGTTCCTGCCTCCCCAAGCACATTTATACCCTTGTAATGAATTCTAAGTAGTCCCTAAATGCTACTTATTTTGATCACATTCTTCTTCTGAAGCTCCTTTGGTTCTTTGGCAAGCTCCTGGTAGTTACTGAAGTGGTTTTATATATAACAAGTATCAGTGTACATGGTGATCATACCCACTGAGCCCTGCAGAGTGACCTGGATAAGTCAGTAAGGCAATGAAATGTGTGGTCAGATCTGGTCCTAGTCAGCAAAGTCCTCAATGGTGTACGTGGCCGAAGACAGTTCTATCATTTGAGATCTCTGTAGGGATGTTTTTCATGGCTGCATCCAGACCCATCCAGTTTGCATTTCCTCACTATATGGGTGGTAGTTTTTATTGCAGATCCACATACTTACTGTGGAGCTCTGTGATTGTTTTCATTGTAACTTCTGCATGTCCTGCTTTTAAGGACATCACAGGTCAGAAAACACGGACCTCTCTATTGTTCTCTGCAGCACACTTTGGCCCAGAGTCATGCCATGGTGGGACCTTGCACTGGCACTTAACTCTGTGTGGTTGTGACTGATGCCTCTAGAGAGGTTTGCATGGAAAGAAAGGTGGACTCCTTTCTAGCTGCCCTCCTTCTATTCACCAGTAATACCAGGCTGAGCCCTGCTATGCTATGGGACTCTGAGGCTCAGTGGCCTTACTGAATAATAGATGCTCTGGGTTATTGTCTTCAAATCATAGGAAGGGCATCAGTGTGAAGAATAAAAAAGACTGACTTTGTACTCCTGCTTTTGCCACTGCCAGCTGAATTCCAGATCTTGGTTCCAAACATGCTGCCTTTGCATGTAGTGTAGATAAGGCTTCCAGTCATGTTGTTAGTCTAAACAGCGAGGTATGGTGGTTCCTTCTCATGTACAAGGTGAAGAAAGGGTTTACCTTCATTGATGAAAGCACACATAAATGAAGAGAGAAAATGGGGGGGGTCATTGAATTCTTCAAATTCTTCAAGTATGGGCTATGAAGTTTAAACAACTCTGGAGGTGTTTGATGATGGTGAAATGCTGGGAAATGTGTGTCCAGGTTTACAAAGAAGAAATTTTTGGAAACTAGATTCCCTAATCTCTGGTTAGGAAGACCCTAATTTAGTGAACCCTTAAAATCATCCCTGAATTTATGTATGTGCTTAATTCTCATTGACATGCAGAAGTACTTACAGAAATGAAACCAAGGAATAGAGAAAAGAATGCTGAGGTTCTTCATGCTGGCTGGGATGTTTTTGTGATTGTGTAAGCTAGGAAAGTTCTTTCTCTGTTTGCTCATCACAGAAAAAGGCTTTTTTTTTGCTTTTTTCAGATTTTTTTGTTGTTCATCTGCTGCCAGTTTTAAAGGATCAGAGAAGCTTTTAAAAAACTATGACATTGGGGTTTTTTTAATTATGAAAAAGCAATTCTTTTCAACAGCAACAAAGGTGACATCACATTTCAAACTATGTACTGGTTTGGTTGTTGTTTTTTTTTACTTTCTTTCAAAATACACTGCTGTATGATTTCTTTATTTATAGATGAGAATATGAGTAGACTTGAGTACAGGCTGGGTGGGGAATGACTGGAGAGCAGCCCTGAGGAAAAGGACCTTGGGGTCTGGGTTGATGAAAAGCTCAACATGAGCCTGCAGTGTGCACATGCAGCCCAGACAGTAACTGAGTCCTGGGCTGCAGCAAGAGAAGCGTGNAAACCATGGTGCATGTCTCTTTGTATGTATGTATGTGGTGAGGCACTACGTAGTTAATAGTAAAAGGGCTGCTAAATACACCACCCTGTGATCTGTGTAATGTGTCCTGTAATGATTGGTTTGCATCCAAAAAAGGGCAAAACGGACTTCAGAAATGCATTAAAATACGATGAAAATGTCATCTTCCACTAGTCTCTGTTAAAGCACTTGTGCTATGCACTGTAACATAAAAATGTTAGAAGGGGCAATATTATTTTTACTCCAGACAGGAATGCAGAAGCAAAAGATGTCCTTAGCCAAAAAGCCTTTCTCCCAGATTAATTTCATGAGCTGAGGACAAGCACCTAGAGGGTCTGTGTGGTTAGTAGTTGTGGAGAGACACAGCCTGTCAAGGTTTAGTCGTCATGGAGGGACACAGCCTGTCAAGGTTTAGTCGTCATGGAGGGACACAGCCTGTCAAGGTTTAGTCGTCATGGAGGGACACAGCCTGTCAAGGTTTAGTCGTCATGGAGGGACACAGCCTGTCAAGGTTTAGCAGTCATGGAGGGACACAGCTTGTCAAGGTTGTCTCATTTTCTATGCACATATCAGTGACATTATTGACTCAGGATGTGGGTCTCTAAATAAGGTTTTAGCAGCCTACGTTTCTGTCAGAGAATTTTGGCATGTATAGGTAGGGAGCTGTGGGGAAAAATAAAAGGTTGCTTTGTACTTCAGCTTCTTGGGAGTTTTATGACTGGATCCTCTGAAACAGGTTTTCCATGGAAAAAAACACTTCATATTTGTTCTTAGGTTTTCTTTCCTTCTGTCTATTTCTCCTTTTAATAATTGAAAACTACTGTTCATTATTTACATAAAACTGTCTCCCTTGGGTCTGCTTTCTGTAACCTTTCCCCTTAGAAGAATTCTAGGAATTTGCTGGCTTTCCTCAGGGGGATCCTGGCCATGTTTTATCTGAGACTTCAAGCTAGGTAGCTGGTAATTTTTATGATGAAGTAACTTACTATGTTTAAATACTTGCATTTAACCTCTGCATAGATTTGCCATTGGAGCCCAATTGGAGGTCACCTATATAGGAAAATACTCATTTTAATTTGGCATTCAGCCTTCTTGGTAGCTGGCAGGAGATGTCTACATGCAAGATGGAGGCATAATAACAACAGCAATAGTAACAATGACAATAACAGTGACAACAACCACAATAATAACAACAATAAAAATAAGAAGAAGAAGAATAATGAAAAACCTAAATGCCCTGAAGGCAAGGTATTTCAGCTGTTTTTTCCTAGGCTCTGCTGCTTTCTCTTTCTCTTTTTTCTTTCTGGTCTGTTCTTTTTCTTGAAAATGAGGACGTGTCAGAAGCAGAGGCCTCAAGCGCAGTATAAAATGACCCCAGCACAAACCTCCAGCATTCCTCATCCTTCCCTCCCCAGCTGCTAGCATCAGCCAAGGCAGCACACAGGCTAGGCTGCTGCCAGCACAAGCTCCCTGGCTCTCCCAGCTTCTCCTCCCATCCCACCCTCCTCCTCTTGCCAGCAGAGCCAGCACTGCTGCATGCTAGGTAGGCTGCAGCTATTTCAAATCTGAGGTACAGAAGCTGTCAGTGTGATCCTTCACTTTGGATCAGCAACTAGAAGGAGAGAGGTGGGAGGAAGGGGCTTTCTTCTAAGTGTACAGGGGTTTTTTAGGATCACTTGCTCATTAGTTATTTTGTCTGAAGTACTCATACAGAAATTACTTGAAAGCCACCTGAACAATGCTCGAGGTTCTATAAGCCCAGATGGAATTTCCTAGAGAGCATCCCAAGCTACACTTGTCTCACAAATTCATTTTCTAACTCCCTTTTTCATGTCCCTCTGCCACAGGATATTTCAAAGATGGTTTGGCTGCCATTGAGACTTGGAGATCTGATGCCACAATGAGGACTCACACACGGGGAGCCCCAAGTGTGTTTTTCATACAAGCAGTTTGCTTTGCCTTTGCCTACGGTGCCAGGGAGGACCCAGACGCGATGGTTCCTTTTGTCAATGCCAACTATGACAGCTACCCCATGCTCTACTTCTCCAGAGCAGACGTGGAGACTCTGCGTCTCCAGGCTGCCAGCACGCACCAGCACATTGCAGCTCGTCTGGTGGAGGCTGTGCAAACGATGGTGTCTAACCCCCTGGAGTACCTCCCGCCCTGGGACCCGAAGGAGTTCAGCGCTCGGTGGAATGAAATCTACGGCAATAACCTCGGGGCGCTGGCGATGTTCTGTGTCCTCTACCCTGAAAACATCGAGGCCATCAGCATGGCCAAGGATTACATGGAGAGGATGGCAGCTCAGCCTAGTTGGTAGATTTTTGTCCTTTATTTGTTTTTTTTTTAAAAGTTATTCTTACTTGCAGCTGGGGGAATGAGCGGATGAGTGAATTGCTTCAAGTACTTTAGTTGTTCACAGGATGTCAGGGGTGGGGAGAGACTCAGAGAGATCATCAAGTCCAACCCCTCAATCCAACCCCAGTGGAATGTTCTAACATTCACTTAAACAGCAACTAACTTGCTGAGTGCATTTGCCCTCTTCTGAACCACCAATGACAAAAAACTTTTTACCATTACTCAAACTATCCTGTTGCAAATTAATGCTGAGCGTGACCCTTTCTGTACCATCTTAATTGCTGTAAAGTTAACAAAAAAAAAAATCCAAACCAAGACAGGGGTTTCATGACTAATTCGTGGCAAGAAATGCAAACAGTGTTAATGTTTAATCTCCTTTTCATTCCAGACTCAAACATTTCTTCTGTGTAATTCTTCCTTAGAAGGAATTCAGGAAAAACCTGAATGAAAAAGGTATAGATGGAGGTAAAAGGAATGATAAAAGGTGTAGATAAAAATGACCCACAGGAGAAAAGGTATAGGTGTAGATAAAAGTGACCTATGAAAAAGGGATATTTCAATATTGAAATATTGGTTCCCCTGTACCAGGTATTTAAGTGGTGAATGCCACAGAAATACAGGAACTAGAACAAAAGAAGTAGGAGATGCACTGAGCTTAAGTCGCTGGCACGTCACAGAAGAGAGGACACACAGGAGTTGGGATGAAAAGTATTGGCACAGCAGGGTGGCGGTAATTTCCAGAATCTTCCATTGAAGTACAAAGCTTTAGTCTTGCTTACCTCCAGAGGCAGTCTGTGTTTCTCCTGCCACACTCCTGCCCTCTGCTTCCAGAGGGATGGAGCTGTACAGAAGAGAATTCAGGGACATGTAACCATCTCAAACAGGATCTACAGACTTCTCCAAAGTCAACACATTTCTCCCCAGCGGTGTTGTTCACACTTTCTTAACATGCTTTGGGTAGTATAAACACATAGTTACATGGGCATCTGTTTTAACAGAGTAAGAAAGAGGAGCAGTAATACCTTGAGTAGTGAAACTCATATTTCTTTCAATTCCTACATCTCTCTCACTGTCTCAATAACCTCATTTCAGTTCTGTGTGTCCCGTGAATCCTGCCCTGGATTAATTGTGGTTCCTCTTTCCCTTTCCCTAAGGCTATCCTTTGTCCAAGCTGACCAAATACCAATCAGAACTCAGCAGATACCCAATTTCTTCTTGGCTCTGACAATATTTACCTCCTCTAAACTACTGTTTTACTCCAGCAAGTATCTTGTGTTACTTCAGTGAAAAAATTGCTGTGCTTTTCCCATGTTTCCAGTTTGATCTAGACAGTTCATTCAGCAAACAGTCAAGGTCTGGGCAAAAGCAGTGGCTGCAGTGGGCTTAACAGAGGAAGTACAGGAGGAAATCGGAAACATAGGCAGTGGGGCTGGGAGAAGCTGCCCCTTACACAGTCTCCACCTGTCCAGCTTCTCAAATGCTGTGACACAAACATAGATCTGTTTTCCATTTTTGTTTTTCCACAGAGAACTTAGGGGTGAATGCTCTCAACACGGAGTTCACACTGTGAACTGAAGTTTGGAGTCTTGAATGTTTGGAGACTCATCTGCCAGATCTCCTTATGTCGTTAGCAAAAAGGGCTTGTCAAGAGAGGTATCAGTAAGATAAGTAAATCAAAGGGACTTTTCTGTCCCTAGACTTCCTTTATGATACAGGTGCCTGGACTGCTACATAAATTGCCCCCAGAATAGCTTTTTATCACTGACAGATTCATCAACATCTATTGGAAAGCTAAATCTGGCAGTCTCATAGATTCCTCGTTGGCAGCTTGACTCTTTCAGCAGTTTAATCTGAATTTCTTCTGACTTCTGCTGGCAGGGCATTGATTCTAAAACAGTTTCAGAATTAAAAACAAACAAACCCAAAAAAAACCAAACAAACCACCTCAGTTGGATGAGTTTCCTCTAATTTTTGTAGCAATCTTAAGGAATGGTTTTAAACTGAGGGAGAGTAGGTTTAGACTGGATCTTAAGAAGAAGTTCTTAAAGTGGGACTCACTTGGCAGCCCAGGGAGGTTGTGGATGCCTCCTCCCTAGGGATGTTCAGGGCCATGTGGGATGAGTGAGAGGTGTCCCTGCCCATGGCAGGGAGGTTGGAGTAGATGATCTCAAAGGTTCCTTCCAACCTAAGCCATTCTATGAATAAATAAAATTTAAGCCTTAGCGTAAAACAGAATTGTATTTGGTAGTGTGCACAGTAGTTGGATAAAAGAAATATAGTTTAAATGTCACTGGTTATTTGTCCCAGAATGCCAGGAGATTAAGGAGACTGACACTGAGAATGTACAATAATCCAAATAGGATTCAATATTTCAGGACACAGCTATGAGAAAGTCTGCTGGTAACTGACACATGCATGGAAGGGGCACTCAGTGAAGCACTTTTATCTTTTCTCAGCTATTAGAGCAGTCATTTTATATCACAAAATAAAGTACACCCTTAATTGAGTTCCCATTCATGTGGGCTAACAGAGCTTGAGCCTTTTGTCATAACAACCCATGTTGATAGGTGTGCTGCTCATAACAGAGCATCTGTAACTGCTACATCCTGGAGTGGGTTTACACTTTAGCATACACAAAGGGGCAACAGCTAATAGCTGACTGTAACAATCACTCCAAATAATATGGGAGCAGATAATGTTTTGGAGACTAGCAACAGCAGGGAAACATAATGCATTAATATTTCACTAAAACTAGATGAACTTTAATGGCTTTGCCTGCAAAACTGAAAAGCTGGTGTTAAATATAACTCTCTTGCTTTTCCTGGGATTTGATACATCTAGGTGCTGTCTGAAATCTTCGGGGAAGTTTGTCCTTGTATTTAAGCTGTATTATCTTACTTTCCAGAGAACAGAGGATATAGATGTGTTTTCTGACATTTTATCTGAACAGAGGATATAGATGTGTTTTCTGGCATTTTATCTCTGCCTGGCCTCTAGAGCACTCCCCACCAGAAGTGTGTTTTTGGCCGAGGGGATCTGTACTCATGATTCTTTCCATATGCCGCCTCAGCCCGTTCCTGCCCCGAGTGGAGTGATGTAATTGGAGTCACACATCGTGCAGAAATAAGAGTCCAGCCAGATACTATGTTTTGGACAAAGCAGTGAAAAACTCACGTCTCTGCTAAGTTCACCTTACAAACAAATGCCTCAGAAGTTCACAAATTCCGCACCCTTCTCCCAGCAGCAGAGACTTCTCCATCTGCAGCTGCCAGACAGGAGATTTCTGTGCCTTTATTTCTTTTTGCACATACCTGACACCCCGTTTTTTAAAGACAAGTATGCTACCAATGTGCAGTAAGGTGTGGGATTTGACAGCAAGCCTGGCTCTGTGAGTTTCGGAGGGGAGATAATTACTTTCAAGTTGATTGAAACATTCCAAGGAAATAGTAGTGAGGAAGAAGCAGCTAACAGGAGGCTTCAGCTTAACGAATCTGTAACCTCATTAACCAGCAATCCTATAGCCTCCTGTTAGTCCCTCTTTGTTAAAAGTGTTGCAGGATGCAATAGGACTGTTGCTGTTAGTATCCAGATAGTCCTCAGTGTTGAACAGTATGGATTTCAAAGTGAAAATATCAAAATATAATAATTAACTGTGCAGATAAATGTAGAACTAAAATAAATTTGCCTGTGCCTAGCTGAAATAAAGCAAGTCTCTGTGCTGACACCACTAATTTAGAACATCTGTTTGACTCCCAATAATCAACAGTCACATTCAAAGAAAACTTTGGAAGGTTTTATAAGGTTGTGGCACAGAAGTTAGTATAAAAGAATTTGGGGGGATGCTGAGATACAGGCTCCTGCAGGGAGGAAGAAAAAGAAGAGTGGGAGGATGAATTTGGTATCTGGAATATATATCATGTTAGTAAGTGAAATATCAAAGCCTCCTGCTGGTTTTATCTTTTTTCATATGTAGCATTTGAAAAAAGAAATTGTGCCTGACTATGAAATTAAATGGCTAGCTGAATTTTGAAGAGTTTCTCTTTACCTTCTTTTTCAGCTGATAGGATCTATAGGAGACAAATTGGCACTGAAGTTCTGTGGTAGCTGCAGGGAGCTCACTTCATGGCATGCCCAGTATAGAAATTTGCTAGAAAAGAGCTAGTAGAGGTAATCTGTTGAAATAGTAACAGAACTGAATTGCTCTGTCTGCTTAATATGCCACTGAGAACTACTAAAACAGATTCAGTTGTTGTTTATTAATGTGTCAACACAGAAGGATCATGATTGATACTAAGAGTGAGCCCAGTGTGAAAAGGACTGTCTTGTGATCAAAGCCAAAAACAGGGGAAGGGGATCTGAAACAAGCTTGAGAGGAAGCAGAATGATGATTATGGACCTGTGGGGAAACAGAAAGAAAATACAAAGTAGACGGTGGTTTCCAAGGGACTAAAATTTTAGTTGCCTCCTCAACAGTGCAGCCCTCCTTTTATAGTAAGCTCTTAAAACTCAAAAAGAAAAAAAATACTGTCTGTATGTTGCTTTCTATGCAGCCCTTTACATGTCAGCACTCCTTTGCCTTGAACAGAACTGTAGTGGAGACAAGCACATCAGAGTGGCTGCTGTTGAAACATGAGTGCTAAAGAGATAGGGGCAAGTGTGTCATGTTTTACCTTGGACACTGGAAACACAAATCATCAGTTTGTTAAGGTCATTTTTTATTCTGAACATTTTCATTGTTGCAAGTGACTGAGCACTTAAGTTGTACAGATAATAGTGGCTTAGTTTTGGCAGCCGACCAGAAAAATGTGGAAAGGATGAAAGCTGAGAGATTGTTTTGGGTGAAACAGATCTTTTCAAGGATTTTTTTTTTCTTTCCAAAACAAAAATGGGAAGATCTTGTTCCATTAGTGAAGAAAATATTTAATTTGAGCACAAGAAGATACTGTGTTTTGGAGATTTTGCAAGAAAAATACTGAAAATTGAGGCTGGTTTATAAAATACACATCCTTGGAAGGTATAGTCATCTTGGTATGTCTACTCTCTCTGGTCACAGATAACTATTTCTGTTCTTTGCCTGAGAGGAGGTTTAAAGCTTTATCTCCTTCCCCCAGAAGTGGGCCAGAACAATAGAAGTATCTATGGAGTGCCAGGACGTTGCCATTGCCACTGGGATGGCAGTACAATTAAGGAACTGATTTCAGGATCCCTTACATGCCACATTTCACACTTGACATTCACTGTGCACTAAACTCAACTGTGCTGGTAGCTAGCTGCCATGTCTAAGACAGATTGCATGCAAATGCACTGAAGGACAGTTCTTGAACTCATTTTCACCTGTAAGCCTTTAGAAAAGGGCCCTGACTCATTTCCTTTGCATCCACCCAGTGAGGGATGTTCAGCACTGGGGAGGGAGTACTGACCTGCTTCCTTCACTCATTAGCTTCATCTGCTCTCCATCCTGCAGTAACCAATTTGTCATGGGAAAGTTTGGAGCATTAAACTCCAGGATGTGGATTACTTGTGTAACATACGTGTCAGGGTGTGCTTAATGCTTCATTTTGCGTGCAGTGAGGCTGTGTTAAGACAGAGGAGAGAAATCAGGTCTCACACTGCCTGGGAGGGTACTCTGTTTGTCAAGTTAGAGGCTGTTACCTTCCTTTTTCCTTGGATTTGTTGTTAAGAACTGTACACAAAGTGAAGGGAACTGACTTAAGCAGGAGAGTTTGATTTAAATCCTGCCTTGCACTGAGCGTGCAGTGGGTTTTCCCTCTTGGCTTATATTTCTTAGAGAAATGCCAATACTTCTGGTTTCATAAGGAATTAGTTATTAGCAGAGAGCAGCAAGAGAAAAATACAGCAAACCCTTTCTACTGAGAGGAGAGACATCAGTAGCATGAGAAATGTTAAGAAATGGAGAGGTTGTGATAACTGTGCCATAATTTTTCTTGGTTTTGGTGGTGTTAATGATTTTTTACTTCCCATCCAAAATGTTACACAATTGACACAGAATCATAAAAGCATTAAGATTGGAAAAAGAACCCTAAGGTCATCAAGTCCAACCATCAACCTGCCACCAGCATGTCCTGAAGTCCCATACATTACTTTAGACATGCAATCACATTTAATGAAGGTGGTGTAAGCCTTGGACAGTGCAGTGCATGTGTGATGGTTCTTGACATCATAAATTGATAACTCAAGAACTGAGTCTTAACCTCCCCCTTCTTCAGATTCACTGTAGAAGGGGGCTAGTCTGATGCAGATAACCATGTTGCAGCATGCTACAACTCTCAACACATACTTCTCAACCATAATTCTCAACCATACTTCTTGGCCATCAATACCAACATTATCCATGATCTATTAATTTCTCCAGTTTATTCGTGGAGGACTTCTCTAAACTCTTAAGTGTTTGCTATGAAGTAACAAAAATATTTTATATGACACACGTGAAGGGCACTTAAAAGAACACCTCAGGCATGTATTTGTCCTGTGCTATTCAGTGAACATGCCCAGGCAGCAGTTCTTTGTGCAGAACAAGGCACATGGCTGTGGATGTTTGTGGAGCTTCATCACTGGCAGCAAACACATTCAGTACTTCACAGAATCATAGAATCATAGAATGGTAAGGTTGGAAGGAGACCTCAAGGATCATCTAGTTCCAAACCCCTGCCATAGGCAGGGACACCTCCCACTAGCACATGCTCTTCAATAAACCTCCTCAGGTTTCCAGATGAGCACCTCTTCCAAATACAGACACAGGTACAAGTGTAAAAAGAACCAATTACGTTCTTTTATACTGTCTGTGGGGATGCATTTATGGTTTAGCTGTTGTTTTAGAATTTTTGGACCAGTTGCCTGTGCTCAAAAGTGATTAAGTTTGCAACTTAAGTAGTTGCTCTATCACAGGATCACAGGATATCAGCGGTTGGAAGGAACCTAAAGAATCAGCAAGTCCAACCCCCTCCCAGAGCAGGACCATACAATTTATCTAAGGTCACACAGGAACACATCCAGACAGGCCTTGAAAGTCTCCAGAGAAGGAGACTCCACAACCTCTTGGGGGGGCCTGTGCCAGTGCTCTGGGACCCTTACAGTCAAGAAGTTCCCCCTTGTGTTGAGGTGGAACCTCCTGTGCTGCAGCTTCCATCCATTGCTCCTTACCCTATCATAGGGAGCAAGTCAGAAGAGCATCTTTTAAAAAATCTATTCTACATATATTTATTTACTTTGGATTCTCTTTTGTAACATCTGATACCTTTAAAAGATTAAAGAGACTAATGCACCATCGAGGTGAAGGTTACTTGCTGTTTTCAGGTACAGTTAATTGTACAGGTTCTGATACTATCTGATGTGAAGTTCTATTCCTCAGAGACTTAGAAAATAGCAGGTTACCAGTGCTTGGCATTAGCATGTTTTTACCCATCTTTATTTGCATAAATACACATATTTTTTTCCTTACTATTTCAGAGCACTGTAGTTAACAGATAGCCCTGAAAACTTTCTTTTTCACCCAGTATGTTCAGTGCAGGCCTATGGTACAGTGCAGGCTTTCCCACGGTTTATCAGCCAGGCTGTTTACCAGATCTGACACTGGAGATCCATGTGAAAAATGAGGGTGTAATTTAGATACAAAAAGCATTTTCTGCTTGCTACTTGACCCTTCTTCTTGTGAATCATGTTCCACAATGTTTGGCTTACATTGCTGAGTTCCAAAATGCAGTTAATGGAGGTGCACTGATTTATATCACCTCAAGAGTTACTGCTTCAAGAGAGCTTCATTTTATGAACAGATGTTGACTGTGGCTTTGTGTGTTTAGAAATTAGGATCTTTAAATCATCATCTTTAATTTTCGCTTGGACTTCTGTGCATCTGCTGCCTTAAATTCTATGCAGGAGTTACTGTGCAGAATTGTAGTTTGAGGGAAGTTGTGACAAAAATCTCTTTGCTTAACCTGAGGTGGGTAACTATGCCAGTACATAGGCTTAAGATGCCTAATAGAAGTTCTTTTATGCTGAAGGGTTGGGAAGATGTTTTTGAAGAAGTCAGCCACCTAAATGCAGTGAGGGAGCTGAGTCTCTTTAGCTTGGAGGAGCCTGGGCGGTGACCTCATTCATGTTTATAAAGATGTGAAGGGCAGTCTCTGGAGGACAGAGCCAGGCTCTGCTCAGTTATGTCCAATGATAGGGCAAGGGGCAGTGGGTTCAAGCTGGAGCAGAGGAGGTTCCATGTGAACATAAGGAAAAACTTTTCCACTGTGAGGGTGAGAGAGCCCTGGAACAGGCTGCCTGGAAAGATTGTGAAGTCTCCCTCTCTGGAGATGTTCAAAACCTGCCTGGATGTGTTCCTGTGTGTCCTATTCGAGGTGATCTTGCTCTGGCAGGGGAGTTGGACTGGATGAGCTGTCGAGGTCCCTTCCAACCCCTAACATGCTGTGATTCTGTGATTTAGGACTTCCTGTCTAGAAGAGTGCTTTCCATTTCATCTGAAGTGGTGCCATAGAGACTAATGTGCATTCTCATACTACAGAATTTGATGCAGTATTGCATTTCAAACTGAAGATCAAGTTTGCATACATCTTACCAATGGAAGCTGTAATAATTCAACTGCCAGATACCATTTAAGGTGAAGTCAGGGAAGGATCATTAAATATCTTTAAGCACCTTCTAATTAGCAATTTGTATGTTGTTATAAGGATACCGAACTTTGAATTAAGTATTTTGAATGAACTCATATTCTTTCATTGTTCTTTTCTGCCCCTCAGTGTATAGGTTAGCCTCAGTCACTTTGTATTTGTTCCAGGCAGAAACCTTTAAAGTTGTATTTCCTGTACCCCTTTGATTTTAGGATGCACAGAGGTTTAGTGAAAAGCACACCTGAAAATACTTTGTTTCCACAAACATATCTGAGGCTAAACTCTAGCAGTTTCTCTGTCACTTGATGACCACTGCAGCTGAGAAGGGAGATGAGTGAAAGGAGAGAAGACCTGTGTGTTGAAATAAAAATACATTTAATGGAGCAGCCAGAGAGCAACCACGAAACCAACTGATGATTATGCAGTTTATCAAAGATTTTCTTTTTTCACTACATAGTTCTTCAGATTTCTGTAGAACTGTGATATGCAATATATGCTTGATTTAAGAGAAATGTTTGTCTACGTGATCTCCACCTCCATTAAGAATTTTCTTGGTGCTAATTTACTGCTTTGCTAAGCTCACTGTAATCACTAGACACAAGCAGATAGCTCCTAGAAAATAATTTGGAGTAGTGTCATCATTTTACTTCTATGTTAAATAGTGGAGTTTTTTTAGTGCAGTTAAGTACATTAATTTGAACTTTAGTCGTGAAAATTTATAGAATCACAGAATGGTAGGGTTGGAAGGGACCTCAAGGAATTCATCATCTCTACTTCTATTCTTGGATGCATTTGGGAGATGAAGGAACAGCAGAGGGAATTACTTTGTTATACTTACTTGTAAAAAGTTTCATATCCACCTTTAAGGAATTTATCAACATTAGGCTCCTTTAAGAAAGGATAAGGTTGTTACAGATTTTGGGAGGAGTGTAAACTATGGGATATTACTTTCTCACAAAAATGGTGTGAGTCTTCCTTCAGATAAATAGATCTCATTTCTGTTTGGTCAGTATTCTGCATATCTGTTTCTCCTAGCAAAACCCTGAATGTTGCAACACTTAGCAACTTAATCCTTCTAACAAAATTAATGAGCTTTGAAGGTTAATGTTGCCCATACCTAGGGCAGGAAAAAAAAAATGGTCTCAGAGATGTGCTAAGTAGCTTACTACTGTGTTAAAATTCAACACGAGCTGCCTAACTTCACTGAGACATTGTCATACGCAGCTCACAGTATGGCAGTGGAGAAATATCAGTAAGTGAAACTCAATTTAATAGACATTTTTCTTTATTGACAGGCTGGTGAAGGATGCCCCATGGGATGAGGTCCCTCTTGCTCACTCCTTAATTGGCTTTGCCACTGCGTATGACTTCTTGTACAGCTATCTTAGCAAGACTCAGCAGGAGAGGTTTCTTGAGGTAATTGCCAATGCCTCGGGATATATGTACGAAACATCATACAGGCGTGGATGGGGCTTCCAGTACCTCCACAACCACCAGCCTACCAACTGTGTGGCCCTGCTGGCTGGCAGCCTGGTTCTCATGAATCAAGGTATGTTCTAATCCATAGGAATGTTTTTCTGAAGTGCTTCATCAGCTGTTTACGCAGCAGAGTTTCGGAACTGATAGAAACGCTTCTGAGAGTACAGGAGGATTAGGTTTGCTCTGTTGCTGCTTATTTACTGGATACAACAAAAGCCTGTGCACAGGTTCACCAAGTGTGTACACATACACTGTGTACAGAAATAGAATCATAGGATGGCTTGGCTTGGAAGGGACCTTAGAGATCTTCTTCTCCAACCTCTCCACCATGGGCAGGGATGCCTCACAGCTAGACTCAGCTGCTCAAGGCCTCATCCCACCTGGCCTTGAACACCCCCAGAGAGAAGGCATCCACCACCTTCCTGGGTAGCCTATTCCAGAGTCTCACCACCCTTGTACCGAAGAGCTTCTTCATAAGATCCAGTCTAAACCTACTCTGCCTCAGCTTAAAACCATTCCCCAATGTCCTACTGCTAGACATCCTTACAAAAAGTCCCTCTGCAGCCTTCCTGTAGGATCCCTTCAGGTATTGAAAGGCAGTTCTAACGTCTCCTTGGAGTCACAAAATCATTGTTTTCAACATTTTACACTCCATAAATAAAAATGGTATCTCTAAATTATCTGAGAAACAACTAATTTTCTAAAACATATTTGTTATTAAAAATCAACATATAATTTTCTTTGAGTAATTCTTGGCTTGATCACCAGTATGAGAGCAGTCTATGGTAGGCAAAATAATGACACTCATATATTGAACTGCTCTTCTCTAGGCTGAACAGCCCCTGCTCCCCCTGCCTATCCTCACAGCAGAGGTGTTCCAGCCTTTGGATTATCTTAATGATAATCTTAAATGATTCTGAAATTCTTAAATCACTGTAAGAATTAAAAATCCTCTTGTGTATATCCTGTCCAGTCCCCATTTCCAGAGCAGGCAGTAGATTATCAGTAGATAATCAGCAAAGAGCAATGCCCATGGTCTCCTCACATGTTGTTGTACAGTAAATGTGAAAGTGTCAGTAGAATGGAGCATGTGTCAAAACAGAGCATGCATTAGTGGAATACCAGTTAACTGCAGCTCAGAGCTAAACTTCTTTTGTATTTTTAGACTCTCATGATCTCTTTACCCTCATGCCAGTGAAAAACGACCAAGCAGAATATTTGCATTGTGGGAGCCCTCTAGTGGGAACCAAACTTTGTTTTCATAAAGCTTTAACTGGAAATAAAATAAATAGACTTGGCTGGGCTCTTCTTTTTGTGTATGTCCTGAATGCATTAAGGACATTCTCCTTTTGAGATGGAAAGTATCATCCCACTTTATTAGCAGAAGAATCACAGAATCATAGAAAGGTTTGGGTTGGAAGGGACCTCCAACAGTCATCTAGTCCAACCCTCCCACAGTGAGCAGGGACATCCTCCACTGGATCAGGTTGCCCAGAGCCCTGTCAAGCCTAACCTTTTCCTTGCTCTTGTGACCTTGCTTTGCCATGTTTAAATGCCTGATTTATTTAACACCCTAGAATTGCAGGGAGGCTGCAGTGCTGCATCTTGTTAAAGCCCTGGATTGCAGATTTCTTGCTGTAAAGGATCTGTGGGAGTACAGATGACATTATCTGTGGTGGTGTTGTAATGTATGTTGTTGTAATCGAATTTGCCAACATCTTTTTCTTCCAGGCTACCTTCAGGAGGCTTACTTGTGGACAAAGCAGGTGTTAGCCATCATGGAGAAGTCAGTGGTCCTGCTGCAGGAGGTCACAGATGGCTCCCTCTATGAAGGGGTGGCTTATGGCAGTTACACAACCAGATCACTGTTCCAGTACATGTTTCTTGTCCAAAGGCACTTTGATATCAATCACTTCAGCCACCCCTGGCTCAAGCAGCACTTTGCATTTATGTACAGGACTGTCCTGCCAGGTAAGTCATTTGGGTGAATGAAGATGAGTCTTACAGAATTACAGAATTGTTTTGCTTGGAAAAGACTTCTAAGATAAGTCCAACCAGTGACCTAGAACCACCATGGCAGCAGTAGATTTCATACTTGAAGTAGGCTATTTTTAAATAACTTGAATTTAATTTTTTAAACAACCTTTTCCTTGGATTTTACCTTCAGCATCCATTGAAACAATCTTTGTTTATCACTGCTTATTGAAAGTCATTGTTTATTAAACTCTGACTTGTGAAACCAGTCAAAAGATAGGAACAACATTTGGCAGGAAAAGCAATGGTTCCGAACCTGATTTCTGCTTTGAAGTTTGAAGTTTGAAGCAGACCTGTTTCTGGGGTTTTCCATTTGAAAAAATATATTCTTTGAGATGCCTACTGATTTTTTGTTTTCCTTTACCAACAATCATCACACTTAAATTATAGGTAAAAGCAACAGAAGACGATGATACTAAGGTAAAAGTATCAACAAAGTGTAGAAGAGTTTCATAGGATCACCACTTTTTCCCAAAATATTGAAATAATAGATTTTTATATACTTTTAAGTAAAATATTTTTCAGATGGAAAATGTAATTGATGCAAAAAGTAGATTTCTCTGTGCAAGGGTACATGAACCATTTTGTGTTTTCAATGTGAGAGTTAAACAGAAATATCTGATGTCATTAAGGGGTCAATCCTGCAGCTATTTTAATGTTTGCATTCTTTTGCTGAATCTCTGTGTTTTAGCCTCTCTGATTATAAGCTCTCATTGTGACTGAAAGATGGAGTTACTTACAAGTCATAGATATTGCTGATCCCTTCTAGCTTTCAAAAGAGATTTAGTGTCAGGCAGCCTTACAAGTTTTCAGTGATGGTTTACTGTTATTTATTTGCAGGACAATTCATTAGAAATTTACATTGTTCAAATTCCTGGTTGAAAAGACAGTAATAACTTTATTGGCTTTAAGAAACTCATCTTTAGCCATGTGTGTAAGGGGCTGAGAGCAGCTCTGACATGATGCTGACTCCATTGGCATCTGCTGGGAAGAGGTTCCTGAGGACAAAGTGAACTCATGCTAGTTTGAAGGTGAAGCTTGAAGCTGATTTTTTATTATTATTGTTGTTGTTACTATTATTATTATTATTATTATTATTATTATTATTATTATTATTATTATTATAATATTGCTATTATTATCACTATTAATAATACTATTATTACTATTACTATTACTGTTATTTTTTGGGAAAACTCTGGTTTCTTGCTTTAAAGAGCTCAGACTGACATAGAAAAAGTGAAAACTGTAAGGAGAAAGTTACCTCTGCCAGACCTGAGTGATGAGAGGAAGTAGATGGGACATTGCTTCTTAATTTTTTGTAGTATTTTGACTGTCCATAGCCCATAGCTGAAGAAGAAAGGTGAGTATTCACATTAGCTGCAGCAGAAGGAAGCAGCTCCTGTGTAACCTGGTTATGGCTCATTGACAAGTAGGTCTGTAAACACCTGCAAAGGCAGTTTTTGTTTGTACTGCTTGGCTTTGCTGTCGTGCTCTACAAATGCATCTTTATTCATTTCTACGTCCTTTCTTAATGTTTCTTTTCACTTTTTCCAAGGGTTTCAGAGAACTGTAGCCATTGCAGATTCCAACTATAACTGGTTCTATGGGCCAGAGAGCCAGCTGGTGTTTCTGGACAAATTTGTCATGCGCAACGGCAGCGGGAACTGGCTGGCAGAGCAGATCAGAAAGAACCGAGTGGTGGAGGGCCCAGGGACACCATCCAAAGGGCAGAGGTGGTGCACTCTCCACACTGAATTTCTCTGGTATGAAAGGGAATGAGTGGGATCAAAAGGAACCTGACAGCTGTTTGCTATTAGTGATAATTCGCTATCTTTAGATTTGCTCTGTAGAAGCAGAGACCAGGCTAGCCATGTGCGAGCCGGAGAGTCATCTGGCTCACAAGAACTTCTTCACTTGGTGTAGATGCACAATATATGTTCATAGAATCATAGAATGGTAGGGGTTGGAGGAGGCCTCTGGAGATATCTAATCCCACCCCTCTGCTAATGCAGGTATCAATCAGGTCGCACAGAATCACATCCAGGCAGGTTTTGAAAGCCTGAAGAGAAGGAGACTCCGCAACCTCTGAGCAGGCTGGTCCAGTGATACAGGGAACACCTTGATGTGGTCCTTCATCTGCCTTTGTGTTTTCCTTTCATTGTCTATTGCTTTCATAGAGTACAAGCAGTTGCAAAATGGCTGAAAATTTGCCTGCATGTATCCTTCACTTTATTTTGTCTGTTTGAGCAGATGTTAATCCTGTTGTCTCCTTTAATAATTAATTAGGTGAATATTTAAAGCATAATTTTCTTTTAAAAGACAGAAGTAATAATAAAAGCCTTGTTTTAAAAGCTAAAGTAATATGGGCAGTTAGGCTGCTATTAGTTGGTTTTGCACAGTAATTTGCAAGTTATGCTTAAGAAAATAATCCTGAGAGATGCCTAGATCTGTATTTTCCATGTAATTTACAGCTCTGCAGACAATCTGCTTCTCTTGGTTAAGTAACCAGTAACAGGTGCAAACATTGACTTGTAGTGCAAAATAATGCCTACAGCCTGGTCCTGATGTGCCTTTCTTAAGGATTTATGTTGTAGTCAGTAGCTTTATGCTGTAAGACAAAATGTAGCTAGTTTGAAATCAGTGGTACTCTTCTTGGACTGCAGAAGGATTGATTGCTTGAAATGTAGAGCAGATGCTTTCAGCTGTAAAAAGCAGGCAGCAACTGTGTGCAGGGTTTAGTATGTTAATACCATTACAACTAGTTCTCTCAGGAAACATACATGGGGGTTTTATATAGTTAGCTTGTTCCTTGATGTAAACAGCAAATAGCCTGTTGAGGTTTGGAGATACAGGTAATGGAATCACTTGAGTGATTTTTAAACCCAGTTTCCTTGTCTGTTTTTGGCAGGTATGATGCAAGTTTGCGCTCTGTACCTCCACCGGACTATGGGGTTCCTAAGCTGCATTATTTTGAGGACTGGGGAGTGGTAACCTATGGAAGTGCTCTGCCAGCTGAAGTCAACAGGCCTTTCCTTTCCTTCAAGTCAGGAAAGCTGGGAGGACGTGCAATATATGATATTGTTCATAAGAACAAGTACAAAGAGTGGATCAAGGGCTGGAGGAACTTTAATGCTGGCCATGAACACCCGGACCAGAACTCCTTTACTTTTGCTCCCAATGGTGTACCTTTCATAACAGAAGCTCTGTACGGGCCAAAATATACTTTTTTTAATAATGTGTTGATGTTTTCTCCTGCTGTGTCCAAGAGCTGCTTCTCCCCATGGGAAGGGCAGATTACAGAAGACTGTTCCTCAAAGTGGCTTAAATATAAACATGACTTGGCAGGTGACTGTCAGGGACGAGTGGTTGCTGCCATGGAGAGAAGCGGAGTGGTTTTTATCAGGGGAGAAGGAGTGGGTGCGTACAACCCCAAACTGAAGCTGAGAAAGCTGCAAAGAAACCTCATACTTCTCCATCCCCAGCTTCTCTTGCTAGTGGACCAAATCCATCTGGAAGATGACAGCCCTCTAGAGGCAGCAACCAGTTTCTTCCACAATGTGGATGTGCCTTTTGAGGAAACAGTTGTCGATGACGTCCACGGGGCCTTCATTAGGCACCGTGATGGGATATATAAGATGTACTGGATGGACGACGCCGGCCGGAGCGAGAAGGCCACCATCGCCTCCAGGATGTACCCCCGGGGCTACCCCTACAATGGAACCAACTACGTGAATGTAACGACCTTCCTGCGGCACCCTGTCACCAGGGCCATTTACCTTTTCATCGGGCCCTCCGTCGACGTGCAGAGCTTCACCGCCCGTGGGGATTCTCCACAGCTGGATGTTTTTGTCACCACCGGGGAGCACGCCTACGCGGTCTACCTGTGGCCCGTCGAGGACGGGTCCCGCTCTGCCTTTGCACAGGTTATTGCGGACCGCCAGAAAATTGTCTTTGACCGAGCCTCTGCCATTAGGAGCTCCGCGGTGCCAGAAGTGAAGGACTACGTAGGGATTGTGGAGAGGAACCTGCAGCATTTTAAGCCTGTTTTCCAGCAGCTTGAGAAGCAGATCTTGTCTCGTGTGCGCAACACAGCTAGCTTCAGGAAGACTGCTGAGCGCCTGCTGAGGTTCTCAGATAAGAGACAAACAGAGGAGGCCATCGATAGGATATTTGCAATCTCACAGAGGCAGCAGCAGCAGCATGGCAGAGCAAAGAAAAACAGAAAAGTAGCCAAAGGCTACAAATTTGTCGATGCCGTGCCTGACATATTTGCACAAATTGAGGTAAATGAAAGAAGAGTGAGACAGAAGGCGCAGACTCAAGCACAAAAAGAGTTACCTGTAGATGAAGATGAGGAAATGAAAGACCTTCTGGATTTTGCAGATATCACTTACGTGAAGCACAAAACTGGGGTGTCAATCAAAGGCCGATCCGGGCTGGCACAGATGGTGACGACTGCTCGGAGCAGTGCCCCATCGATATCAGCTTCCTATACTCGCCTCTTCCTGATTCTTAACATCGCTATTTTCTTTGTCATGTTAACAATGCAGCTCACCTATTTTCAGAAGGCCAAGAGACTGCATGGCCAACGATGTCTGTATGCAATCCTTTTAGTAGACAGCTGTATATTATTGTGGCTGTATTCTTCCTGTTCTCAGTCACAATGTTAGCAGAAGACCTCTACTTGTCGACCAGTTTATGGTCATATATGTCTATGCAAAATCATTAACCCTAATAGGGCCAAAGTTTATCTTCTTCCTTTTTTTTTTTTTTTTTTTTTTTCCCTTGAAACATTCCAAAAACAGCTTGGGGAAGATTGGTTTCAGACCAGAAGGAATAGAAGAATAGAGCAGGCAGTGAATAGCTCAGAAAAACTAAGGACTTAATAAGTAATCCTTTGTGATTGGAGTTGGGCCTCACATCTGAGGGAATGTTATGCTTTGTTCAATGGAGTTGGGTAACGTAAAGTTGTGATTCAAGTTTTGGTGAGAAGAGCCCTCTGAGTAGATTCATTCCTAAGGGCTTGCTTTTTTATACAGAAAGTGGGTTTGCATTTAGTGAGTTTTTATTTCAGGCTGCTAGGGATGTCTCTGGACATTCTCTTAAGAAAAGGACATTCAAGCACAGGTATCCAAGGCAGATCTTAGATTTAATTTCTCTCTGCCAAACCAAAGAATGCTTCAATATGGGACACTCCTGGTTAATTATTGCAGACCCTCACATCATGTCGTCTCTTCCATGCTTCACAATGTAATGGTGATCATGTCAGCACTTGGCAAGCGAGAAGCACACTGCCTAGCAGGCAGTAGCAAGAGGCAAAAACGAGGCTAACTCAAGGTATAAAGAACACAATTCTCAGGAAGAAGAAGCATCTTTATCTTTTAGTCAAGTGCAGACTGGGGAAGGGTGAATGCTGTAGGGTCTGTTCTCATTTTTACAAGGCAGGAGTTCACAAACATTTTCTGTAGTTTGAAGCACAGCTTAGTAGGGAAATGATGTCCTAGATCACTGTCCTCCTATATGCAATTGTAAAATACAAACAAAAAAACCAAAGCAATCCTGTGGTAACCTCAGCAATTGCCAGTAATGGAAAAAGAGGTATTAAGGAAATATTTAATGTCTTTTTCCTGTTCACGTGTCTGGAACCAGAGGACAGTTAAAACTGTGTGAACAGCCTGTTCTCTATAAAGCACCAGCAAGGGTTCTGCAAACTCTTGGTGGCCCTGGATCAATTATTTGGGGATTAGTGGTGAATGGAATCATGTGGTTTATGACAAAACTAAATTTGACGTCTCCACATATATCCCCTTCTGTTCATTAAACTGATTGCAAAAAATTGTAACTATTTGAGAGAATGGAAGCTGGATGGAATTGGGTATATCTGTATGTCTTACAGAAAACCAGTTCTTCCAGTATATTTGCTAAATAAAAACATTAGAATGGTCTCTGTGGGTTTTTTTGGTCAATAGGTTTTCCCTAATTATTACAGTAATGATGTTCATCAGCACTTTCTGCAAACCTTTGTGTAGTGCTGGGTCAAAGGCTGGACTGGATGATCTTGAAGGTCTCTTCCAGCCAAATATATTCTGTCATTCTGTCTTGTCTTCCTTATAGCCATTTAAGTATCTGTTACCTGCTTTGCTGCTCTTAAGCCTTCTGCAAATGTATGTGTTGAAATGTGATGAGCTTCCCACATCTAAACGCCCTCAGTGAACGGAGTGTTTTCAGCAGTTTCCAGCCGCGCAGCCACTTCTGAACGCTGTATTCACATACAGAAGCTCTGCTGCAGCCTCGGTGGGAGATCAGACTCATTCCAGCATAAAATGGGAAGCCAAGGCTTTTCCAGCCTCTGCTAGGTTTGTATCCCATAAGATTTATGAGTTACCTGCATATGACTGTCATTACTGGCCTCTTTGAACTCACTTGCAGGACATACTTGGTAGCCTATGAACAGACAGCATTAAGCCACACACAGAGGAGTGGAACCAAATCAAATCTCAGCTATCCAGCAGTTCCAAGACAGGAAGATGTGACAGCATAACCTGAATAAAACAAGATATGAAATACAAAACATTTATAAATTGTATAGAAATATTTTGGGTTTAATGTGCTTAAATGTGAACAGTAGTTTCATGGCATTTGCAGCAGTAAATGAAAAAGCTTGAGCTTTGCTTCTAAGAACTCGGTTGACTACCCAGGGTGATTGATCTGATTACAAATGAGTTAACTCTGATCTGCCTCACTAATGCTCCATAATTTCATCATACAACCTGACAACTTCAGCATTTCTAATCCTATGAAGATATTCTATATTTTCTTATAAGCTCACTGAATACTTCTCACTTCATCCACAGCCAACACTTAAAGGATCGTTTAGACTTAACTACAGCACATATAGACTGTAGATTAGTGCAGGCTGATTTGTAAAGCCCTCACACTGCTGATTATTGTAGTACACTTAGATTGTGTTACAGAACCCTCCCTGTCTGGGAATGAGACCTGTAGTGTTACAGGAGCATCAGTAAATAGCAAGAGAAGATGAGTGCATTGGCTTGTGTGACTGTACCACTGCTTACCCTTCTTCCCTCGGAGCTATGCTTAGTTTTGCAGACCTAATTCCTTCCTAACCACTAGAATCTGTTTTGAGCCAAAACCTGCTAATAAATGTAATGCCTTAAAATAGCAGTGTAATGTACACAAATGCCTGTCAGCTGTGCATGCCCAATCACACTGCTACTTCTCAGGCTGCTGCTCTGCTAAAAATTAGTACTGTTAATGATTTATGTGGTGCCACTGAGCTGTGTGACACAGAGTTCACAGAGTTCACAGAGGTCAGAGGACTGGTTCTAACCTGAAGGCAGAACAGAGTTGCCCTCCATTTTGCAAACTGGGGCAACAGGCCTCCAGGGGAGGTCAGTCCACCTGGAGGGAGGGTGCAGATCTGCTTGTGGACAAGCATTAATTTCCCCATGGAATGAGACAAAAGGTGTTACAAGAACTTTCCTAAAGCAGAAAGACTTCCCTGTAAGTCATTCTGAACTGGGCACTGAGAAGTGCAGCTTACACTGACAAAGCAAGTCTGGTTGTAGCAAAAAGCAAACCAGTGCTGCTGAGGTTTTCTTTTTCCACTGTCTCTGAGGATGTACAAGATTTTAAACTAATAATGTGAAAAGGAAGTTGAGCCTGATAACATTCATGACAGGCAACCTGGGACAGGATGGGCCTTGGTCAGAGCAGCTGGGGTGATCTGTAGTCTTTTTCTATTCTGAACACATAGCAAATGTGTTCAGAAAAACAAAAACAAACAAACAAACAAACAAAACCCCTATTGTAAGGACTTACTAACACAACTAAAGCAAGATCTGCTCAATATGTACTGGCAAATCCCTCCAGCACAGTTGGAGGCAAACTGCATTTAAGACCAATATTATACACTTGCTATAGCCACAGAAGTGGTTAGACTACAGCTTTTTCCACCCAGGAAAATTTTAAGAGTTACTCCATTGCAAATGAAAGGATAGAAATTGAAACATCAAGGAGAAACTTGAGAAAATCTTTACAAGTCAGTTTGTTTTCAGATGATCCTTTCACTTTAATAAAGGGTATTTCAACATGGAAATATGTTTCAAATAACATAATTTTGTTCTAAAAATTACCCTTTTTTTTTTCGTGTGTGTGTGTGTGTGCTGGCATTGTTTTCATTCCCCTTGGAAGGCATGAAATGTAGTGGAAATGAATGTAATAACAACCATCGAATTGGAATTCTGGGTTCTTTAACTGCAAACTATTTGTCTGAACACTTTCCAGTTAATGCTTTACAGCTGCTGCGGCGAGACAAGCGTTAATTTAGAGAGCAGGAAAGAACTGCCCTGGGAGAACAATGCTCTGAGGTGAACAGGACACCAGAAGCAGCCAGCCCCTTCCTCTGCCCTGCACCTCCAGGTCTTCTGCCTGGGACCCTGTGCAACCCCTCAGCCCCTGTGGTTGCCCACAGGCAGACCTCACCCAGCCCCATGATGGTGTCCTGCTTGACTCCCAGCACAGCTACTCCCACTCTTCCCAACCAGGGTGGTCTCTCCTCCTTCTGCCACCTCTTTCTGGGAGTGTTTACTGGGGAGTAGGAAGTTTCATTTAAACAAGAGGAGGGAGTTTTTCCCTGTGAGGGTGACAGAGCACTGGAACAGGCTGCCCAGGGAGGTTGTGGAGTCTCCCTCTCTAGAGATATTCAAGGCCCACCTGGATGTGTTCCTGTGTGATCTGGTCTAGGTGATCCTGTCTGGCAAGGGAGTTGGGCTGGATGAGCTTTTGAGTTCCCTTCCAGCCCCTGACATTCTGTGATTCTGTGAAATCTGCTTGGAGGGGTGATTCTTTTCACACAGAACTCCCTTTTCCCAGGAAGCTTGTTCCTGAAACCATGTTTTACTCAGATAAATAGAACACTGCTAAAATGAGGTTCACAAGGTGAGGTAGCAGTTTCTCAGCTGTGTTCCTGTCCCTGTGTGTGGTCATTATCTGCGCCAGAGAGCTGCCACTGGTTGAGGCTCCCTTGTCTCTGTCATGGGCTGCCTTTGAAGCTTCTCTTATTCCTGCCATCCCCACATCTCCTAAGACTTATTCAGGTACGGTGAATTGTGGTTTCAAGGTAAGCTCACTGTTGCCTCTATCTGCCTCCATTTGGCAATAACAGAGTAATTCTGGATAGTTCCAACAACCATCTCCTTTAACAAACTTTACAAAGGCTGCCTGACCAGAAAGCAAAGCAGCAGGTCAAATTTGGTGTGGAGGAAGTGGCTGAAGTGACACCAAATCCTAACTTCATATGTACACTGACAGATTGTGAGGTGACTGAGGCTACCCCTTCGGCACTGAGATATTTTTTACTGGGGCACATAGCTTGTGCGTCTATCAACTCGGTGCTTCACAGGTGGTCAAAAAGCAATCTTAATCTTAGAAAACATTACAAGTAAATAGAAAACAAAGTCATGCTAGCATGCTATCGCAGCAAACTGTGCTTCAGCTGCACCTTTGATGCTAACTACTGGGAGTGGGTTTCCACTGTATCCTCCACTTGACTTGGACACTGCAGTGAGCCTGTGCCCTTTTGTTTCCTGGAAGCAGAGCTGCTTCGGGCTCCCTGTGTTATCAGTGCTAACAAAGTGAAAGCTCTGCAAGCTTCTTTAACGTGTGGGAGGTTCAGAACTCTTTCTTTTTTCCTTTGCTGACTGAGACTTCACTCTGCTCGGAGTAAGCGGGGGCAGAAAATGGACCAGCTAAAGCATGCCCTGGACTTCTGCATCCGCCACCAGGACGTCCTGAGTTACAGCATGGTGTCCTTGCTGACGGCTGTTTGTGAGTACGTCTTCTCTGCTGTGCTCTTCAAGTGTCCCTGCAACTCTGACAACATGCTCTACGGCATCGTCTTCCTCTTAGTGCCTGCCTTCATCCTCTTTTTGCTTGGCTGTATCTGGAACGCCAGGATATGGCGGCTGGTGACAGGCTGCCACTCAGGCAATCGCTGCAGCTTCGACCTCCGCAGGTCCTACACCTGCAAGCTGATACGGATTCTGGCCAGAGCCTCAGTGGCTCCCCTCACCTGGATCGCGGTGGCCCTGCTCGGAGCCAGCTTCTACGAGTGCGCGGCCAGCGGGAACGACATAATCAAGAATTTCCTGTGCAAAGATAAAGGCAAGATGTGCCGAGCCGAGGCAGCCAAAATACCTTGCAACGAGACCCTATCGGAGATGTCCAAAGGAGCTCTCAGCCTTCAGGCACAGTCTCAGGTAAAGCCTCTCCGCTCTTCACCCCACGGGCTTCAAACTTGGTTGCTTGACGGATGGTGGTGGCTGCTGGGGTCTGTAAGCAGCCTTTCTCTCTTTTAAATTCCCAGAAGTACCTGGTTAGCAGAAACCCATTAGCGAAGCCACACAAACAGAAGGTGGCCAGTGTGTGCGCGCGCTGGTTTCCGCGTCTGCATGGCAAATGCTTGGCCCTTTGCAAAACCTCCTCCAAGGCTGGGAGGTGAATTAGCCTGCGTGGCACAGCCGTTTGCGAAACCCCCTTCAGAGCTGGGAGGGAACTAGCCTAGGGACCGGAACTTCGCACAGCGAGTTTTCTTCTCGTTTAACTTAGGCGTGCTCCAAGTTCCCTTCCTCGCCCCCCCCCCCCCCCTCCCCCCTCCCCCCCAAAAAACCCCCCCCCCGTTTTTTTCTTTTTCCGGCCCCCCGCCCCCCCCCCCAATTCCTACCCCTCTAAATACCTCAATTTTCTCTAAGCATGCACTAGCTGGGGTGGAAGTTGGGCTCATGAACAGAGAAGAAGCTGATGGGGTTTTTTGCAGCTGAGAACTGGCAGGAGAGGTTGTTTGGCTATGACTCTATTAATTTCACACTTGTATTCTAAAAGAATAGTTAAACTATGTATCTGCCTTGTTAAAGTGTTCTTGTGCTGAAGGCAAACTGCACTATCAAAAAAAAAAATAGCACTTATGGGTAGGCTTTTTTTGTTTCAAGTGAAAGGAAGCCCCCAAATTCTGGCAGCACTCCACTGTTGTTTCTAAGTTTGTCTCATTGTCATCTTAACTCTAATAGAGGAAGTCCAGGAAGTTCACAGTTTTCATGTCTGCTTCAATGTTCAAGATGTATGCTTCTACAAGTGACCATGCAAACCCACCATTAACCCATCTGTGTCTTTTCCAAGCTGATAGGATTGTTCCTGATCCTGGCCATCGTGATTGTGGGCGTGATTTCAACATGTGTCAGCCACTGCTGCTCCCCAGTTAGCTATATGCAGCTCAAGTTCTGGAAAATTTACTTGAAACAGGAAGGGAAGATCTTCAAGATCAAGGCTAAGGAGCATGCAGCCACGCTGGCAGAAAGAAATATTAACTCTTTTTTTCTAACAGCTGACCAAAGACCACCACAGATTCTCAGCACAGGTCAACCTGCTGCCCCAACAGCATTTCAGACTCCCAGCAATGAAGACTGGCAGAAGATTTCACTCCCGTACACTTTCAATCCTCAAGAGCAGTATTACAGCATGGTACACAAGTTTGTTAACACAGGGAGGGGCAGCACTGACAGATTTGCAGAACAAAATCAGAATGCCTCTGTTTTAGACTTTGTGGATGAAATAGATCTGAAGGACTCAGGAGTTTAATCAAACAAATCCTTGGCAGTGCTGTCAATCTTTTAACTCTGCTGACACAAGAAGAGTTTTATTCTGTGCTTTTAGCGCTATTAGTGTGAATTGCATGTAAAAGCTGATAGTTGTAACCCTCAGTAGATTGGGGTTTGAATACATTTTATTGTGTTTTGTAATGGTTCTGGGTGTCATCTCCCTGCTCCCCTCCCCCACAAAGGGAATTCACCCAGACTAGACTCAGCCAGCTGGAAGTTAAGGAATGAAGCTTTATATTTACAGCTTAGCACAATATAGAAGCAGATGTTTACAATATATTACAAATATTTACAGCTATATACAGTAGTATACTAGTTAAAAGTAATACAGAAAGGCAAGACCCCTCCCAGCAGCCAGAGTGCCCAGGAGGGGCTGCCAACCACCCTTCCACCTGCCTTCCACCCCCTCCCTTATCTCAGAATCTCCCTTACCTGCGAGGACATCTGGAAAGGTCATCGAGGGATGTTAGAAGCAGGATCATTAGTTGGAAACTGTGCAGGGTCAGGCAGAAGAGTTAACTACAGCAGAAGCCAGGCAGAGACTGTCTTAATCTAAGTTTGTGTCCCTGTTTTTATATGTCTAAGCAAACCTGTGAGCGAAATAGACATCACCATTGTTTTCTTTTTACAGCCAGTAATCTAATTTCTCTTGTGAAAATATTCCAGTTAGCTTCAAATCAGCACACTTTTGCTCAAGTACTTCTAAATAAATATATTTGCCACAAAGGGAGCCTTCATATGTTGATGTTCACTAACAAGAGCCACATATACAAAATAATCAGCACCCACAATGATGTCAGCATATACTGTGTCAAAGTATTATCAAAGCCTTCAGGACATTTGGACATTACTGTGAGGGTAGTGGAACACTGGAACAGGTTGCCCAGGGAGGTGGGGGAGGGCCCCATCCCTGGGGACATTCCAGGTCAGGTTTGATGGGACTCTGAGCAACCTGATGTAGTTTGAGATGTTCCTGCTTACTGCAGGAGAGTTGGACTAGGTGACCTATAAAGGTCCCTTCCAACCCAATGCATTCTATGATTCTGTGATTTGTCAGCTGGAGTGTCAATACTAGACCTTCATACCTGGCAGTATCAGAGACAAAAAGAAATGGAAGTTTTGATCAGAAATTCAGCTTGGATTATTAGCTTTCAGTTGTCAATTGTCTTTCAGTGGAGCTCAGAGCAAGCTCTAGACTGAAATATGTACTTCCAGTCAATTAGTTTCTCAGGGCAAGGACATTATCTTTTAAAACACGGCAAGCAATGAGCATTTTGGAGCTACCTGTGGATAGCAAAGGAGTCCACTGGAAAGACTTTGGCTGCTTATCAGTTTGAGTAAATGAGCAATAAAAAAAAAAAAAAAGTTCCAGCCATTTTACCCCTGCCTGCTCAGCAGCCCTGGTGGTGAATTCTTTTCACACTTCCTGATCCTGATAACCTTTTGCAGCAGCCCTGTTGCTCATTTCCAGTAACTGTGGACAATTACAGGAATTTGAATGCTGCAAGGAAAGCACCACCAACATTAAACTTCCTGTTTATATTCAATTCATGTATTTTCTATTTTTTCCTGAAAAATACATAATTATTGTGGGTTTTTTAAAATACATTATATTGCAAACAGAGGTTTTGCCCTAGCATCAGTACCTAAGTTACACCTGGATGTCCCTGTTACTTAGTCTGATCCAGCATGGAGTTTAAGAGCATTGCATGTCTTGAGGGGTTAGGTTTGTGCACAACACAAGGGTATAGGTGAAACTTACATTAACATATATTTATAGTCCAGCTACATACTTAAGGGCACTATAAATCTGCAATCCATATTGGCAAGTAACAATGTTCTTATCAGAGAGCTAAGAAACAAAGACACCAGTTTGGAGTGAAGGATGATAAAATTCAGCTTCTCTCTGAAAAGGCTTTTATCAGAGAGCATTTTAGAGAGGCGAGTCATATTATTTGGTCCAGGCTATCCTTTTCCTCCTCCCAGAAACATTCTTTCTACACAGTGAAATCTGGCTTGGAAGCTACTCAAACAGATGGGAAATCCCATGAAAGAGTCATTTTCCAAGGCAGGAGGTAGGTAAGAGTCTGTTTTAACTAGCTGGACATCACTAGCTTGAAAGCTACATTCTTATGATAAACTGAAAATACAACACACAAAGGGAAAACAAGATTTAAGTCTGTATGTAGAAAGGGATTTTTAGAAGCATTGATTTTGTCATGGAGTCACTGACTGACTTAGTGCTCTTTTCCTTCAAAGAAACTTGATGATAATAGAGTAGTAAGTGACCAATTTGTTATTTGTGCCTCCTGGACACACAGGTCAGTTTAAAAAGCTCCACTTGAAGAGATAATTTTGTTTGCTAATGTCTAGAGAAAGTTAAATCCACTCTGCAGTGTTGTAAATGGGAAGGAAACAAAATCCTGATCCCAGTGTGACCAGTGTCAAAATGTTCTGTGATGCAGCAGGGCCAGGCTTTACCACAGAGATATAATAAAATACTTCATTGCACAGGCAACGAAATCAGGAAAATTTCACAGGACCATTCAGTCTTGGATAAAATCTGGGGGAGAAAAAAAACAAAACAAAACAAAACAAACAAAAAAAACCCCCACCAAAACCAGACAAACCACAAACCAAATCAAAACAACAACAACAAAAGGAAGCAGGGAAATTTACTACTGGTTATAACATGCCATTACATGCCCTAACTTGTAATCTGTGGCAGGTAACAGCATGTTGGGCTGAGCACAAGGCTGGTGAATGAGTAACTTTGGGTTTGTTCTGTACAAAATGGATGTCTTAAAGCTCCATTGCACTATGCCATCACTGTACAGTGCTGCTAAGACAAGTGAAGGGAGAAAGATTACCAAGAAGATTGTAAAGTTCTGGTAGGAATGGACTGCAGTGTCCTCAAGGTAAGTGCCCCTCACTTAGCAGGGTTAAGAGTTAACATGCTGAGGGAAAAACAGGAGATGATAGTGCAGATTGTTAACAGTTCACACTGGGCTTCATTGAGCTGAGCTGAGGGTTTGTATTTCAGTTTGGAACATGTAACTCGGTGTGAAGAAGGTGAGCTGGCTTCCTGGGTAGGGTTCTGTGCTAGCACTTGGGGGTTTGTTCAGCCCTTGCTGAGATACCTTGCATTACAGCAGGCAACATGAAACCTTTCCCAAAACTCAGGTCTGTGTGTGGCTGCTATGCATCCGTTTCCCAGTCATGTTGTCTGCTGCCAAGGGGGAGATGTTCCACAGCCACTGATGAAGCTCAGGTAAGAACAGACACAACGAGCAGCAAATGAGTTGTGTGGCAACCTCTGAATTTTTATTGACGTTTCCTTAGGTGAACACGGATCTACAGTGAGTACACATTAAGTACACCATGCATTATTCAGTTTGGTCATAAGGGCAGTACTGTTGAAGTGAAGACTGAAGTGAAAAGGTACACAGCTCGAAGCAACACAAGCAGTGCTGCAGCTGTCAGAGTGCTGCAGCCTGATGTATGCACAGGGCTGAAGGAGGATGCCAGCAAAACTGCACGGGGCGGGGCCTGGCAGAGCCTTAAGGAACCCAGCAGGTTCCTGCCATCAGTGATGCCACATCCCTCTGTCTAGGAGGACTTTGAATAGCAAACCATTACACATCAAAGCAGGCACTTGACAGGAAGTCTCTGCATACAGCAATCACAGTCGATAAATTCATTATTCCTAACCACAAACAGGCAGCGAAATAAAGCACCTCTTAGGAGCTGAGCTTTGAAAGATTACCAACCAAAAAATTAAACACAGGAAAAGGTGTTCATTTCTATCTGAAAAAAATGTTGGCATCTGAACGAATATTTTGCATTCATCATGCACCAGATACTGAGATAAAACATTCAGTGAGCTCAAGAGCGTGGTTGTATGAGAAGGAAGGGCAGGTCATTTCACTCTTTTATTCTGATATCTGTGTCATAACAGTTAACACTGGTCTCCCCCTGCTCTGCTCCTCCTGTTTGCTGCCTGGATCTCTTCCCCTCTGAAATGTACAGCTGGTGTAACTGGCTCAGCCAAGTCATTTTTACCCAGCATGTCTTCTTCAGAAATAAAAGGCACAACATATCTCTCAGCAAGGGTTTCTCCTGATGTTTCTTTCATTTATTTCTTTTGTGCTTTCTGTCTTCAGCCTTCCTTAAAAATGTAATTCCTATTTCTGTCACGGGATCACCCTTCAGTCTGTCCTGGAGGAAGGTAACTTCAGCTGCTAAGTGAACCTACAAAGAGTCAGGTCTGATCAGCTAAGCAAAGAAATCCCCAGTATCCGCCCTCCTCCAGCATGTGTTTTTTCTCTTACCACAAGGGGATCCCCTTTCTCAGCTTTTGAAAGAAACAACCTTCTAGATTGCTTTAGAATAGCTTTCCCAAGTTAATACAAACAAAATTATATACAGTGGGATTTGGGTATTACTTTACCCTTCATACCAGTGCTTTGCTTTCTTCCAGCAACCTAAATGATGTACTTTGTGTGGGTCACAAAATTTCCTGGTCACGTACTAATGCTTATGGCATAACACTCTTGCTAGATGGAATGCCACCTGATATGCTCCTGATGCTCTGCTTTTAACATCATGCTCACCTACACTTTGTCCTCCCTTTCAGCAGGCACTGCAGTAACCTGGCAGCATTATTTACCTTCATCTATTTGGAAAAAATCAGGCATGGCTGCTACTGGTTACATCTATGCAGGAAAATGAGATAGGCTCAAGGAGCAGTCAGAGAGACATCAGTTTGCTTCTCTGGCTCTCACATTATGTGTTAGGTGGCTTCCTGTCCCACCAATGTCAGCCGGTGAAGAGCCAAGCAGGGATGGTGTGGAGGTGAGCCAATCTGTGTGCTTCTCTACCTCAGCATCCAGGATCACTCTGGCTCTCTTTTATTTAGACACAGACATACAATCTGAGAGAGAGAGATGAAACACTACTGAATTTCAATTTACTCAATTTACCTCAGCAAGTGGTTTTGCTTTCCTTTGCCTCTGCATATTAACAAAGAATGGAGAAAACAGGTGTGCACTTCCTTACCATTTCCAAAGCACCTCGAATCACCCCACAGAGGAGGTTACAGTAGCAAAGTGATGCTCGTTCTGCTGGCAGCTCCTCCACAAAGTCCACTAGTGGGTTTTTATCCAGGATTAAGGAGAATTCATTTCCTGCAGGACTACTGCAGGTCACGCTGGGGGTGACCCCAAGGTACATCTTGAAAGCAACCTGCAAAGAGATGAATCTGATGTTTAAATCTGTTGTGTGCAAAGCAGAGGTGAAATTTCCACATGCAGCATCCTGTAGAACAAGATTACCCCAGGAAAACAGGGGGAAGAGCCAGACAGGCTGGAAATGAAACTAGATTTGTCTTCTCTATGATCAGGAGGCAGAGACAAAAATCTGGAGCAGGTTACACTGGGGGTGACCCCAAGGTACATCTTGAAAGCAACCTGTGAAGAGATGAATCTGATGCTTAAATCTGTTGTGTGCAAACCAGAAGTGAAACTTCCAGATGCAGCATCCTGTAGAACAGCATTGCCCCAGGAAAACAGGGGGAAGGGCCAGACAGGCTGGAAATCAAACTAGATATGTCTCCTCTATGATCAGCTGGAGGCAGAGACAAAAACCTGGAGCTGCGTGACCCTCCAGGGAGGTACAGCAGAAGGCTGCCTACTTGGTCTTTGATGTTCCCACACTTACAGCCCCATGCAAAGAGGCTTTACTGCTAGTACACGTCTGCTTTCAGTCACGTAACACACCCCTGGGACCATTAGCATCCATATTAGGCCTTTCACTCCGCCGCTGGCAACTCCGATAATCACAGCTCACCAACTCCCGCAGCTGGCCAGTGTGTGTGCGCCGACTTCCAGCTCCATCTGCACTCATAGGAAAAAAAAAACCAAAAAACAAAAAACCAACACCACAGCAAGAAAAAGACTGCTAAGGCTGCAGCCTTCTTGGATGACGTCGCTCTCGGCTTGCTCTCCTTCAGCCACAGATGAATGTTACTTGTAAGTGTGCCGCATCTGCCCTGCTAGCGGAGGGGTCCCCTGCGAGCGCATCGCTGCAGCCGCTGACATCGCGGCGCTCTCTGGACCCCGCGGCCGCGGGCAGGCTGGCAGGCAGCTGCTCTGCCTCTTCCCCTGCTGCACCACCACTGGCTGCTGCCGCCCGAGAGAAAAGCGTCGATTTTTTTTTATCTCTTTAATGAGTATCAAACATGGATGGTTTCCAAACAATCCTGAAATTCTTTATGAACCAGAAAACTGCTATAGGTTACAGTTTCATGGCGCTGCTGACGATGGGAGGTGAACGTGTGTTTTCTCTTGTTGCTTTCAGATGTCCCTGCAGCAATGAAAACTTCAGGTATGGTTTGGTGTTCCTCTTCTCCCCAGCTTTTGTTTTGCTGGTTATTGGATATTTCATGAACAGCAAGACCTGGAAACTCTTCACAGGCTGCTGGGTGAATCCCAGAAAAATATTCCCCCGAGGGAATATCTGCCACTTCTTTTACGTCTTTGGACAAATCACTTTAAACGCTCTGGTAGCCCCAGTGATGTGGCTTTCTGTGGCTCTGCTCAACGGGACTTTTTATGAGTGTGCCATGAGTGGCTTGAAGAACCCTGCTTACTTACATGCAGTTTGCAACAGCAAATCTGCACAGTGCTTGGAAGAACTGCACAAGGTAGCCTGTGACAAAAGCTCCATGCCCACTTCAGAGAGCGACGAGCTGAAACGAACTCTTCAAGCACAGTCCCAGGTAAGAAGAATAAATACACAGCATTAAGCAGTTTGTACTACTACTGTTACCTGGGGAAGACTCTGATGTCAGATGCTGAGGTAAACCCACTGGTTTCACATAACCTTTTTGGCATGATGCAGGTTTGCAAAATACAATCGACAGATCTTTTAGTTCAGTCTGAGCTGTGCCGTACTTCCTAGGAGGGGGTGATGTCAAGGATCAGTAAGATCTGACAACTTAAAGTTTTTTCCTCAACAAAGAGAAAAAAACTTTAACTACTGAGTTGTTTAGGAAGCTGGATTAACAGATGTCACCCTATTAAAGAGGTCTGCCCTATTAAAAATCCATACCACGCTCCTAATTTTCCCATCATGAAAACTGTAATGAAGTCTTAGGTCACTAACAGTAGAAAAATAGTGGAAAAATAAGATTTGTGATATGTTTATGGCTGCTTACATGAACAGGTTTCTGTTCGTGTTCCCCACGATGCCAGGGCAGAGTATGTTTTGGTGCTGCTAGGAGGAAGGAAGAGACATGAAAATCAAAAGAAAAAAGCAGAACATGCAAAGCTGAGATAATATTTTACTGTATTTCTGTGGTACAGTTCTGCTCACTGCCTTGGAATGTAAATCAATTCAGAGACAAAAAAATCAAAGCAAAGGGTGGGGGCAGAAGGCTACAGAAAATGATGGAAAGATGATTGTCAGCAGGAAGAAAAAAGAGTCTGTGGAGTCAGCAAGCTTTTGTCTGACAGTTGTGTCCATCTGGAACCATTTCCTCCCCAAAAGCAAGTTTAATTTTGAAAGCCTTATGCAAATAGGACCGGAATGCAGACAAAGCCTGCGCTGCAGGCACATCAATTCATTGGAGAGCTTCAGAAGGAAACAACAAATAGTGCTTGAGACTGTTAAGTTGTACGCATAGGAAACAGTGCAAGAGCAGCAACTCAGTTTAAAGGTAAACACATGGGTCCATTCTCCAAGCTGCAGGGAAGTGAAAAGCTGCTACAAAGAACTGTTTCTGAAATATCCACAGAAATCACCAACCACTACAAAGTGACTGGAAAAAGAAAGCAAAGCCAGTCCCTAAGAACAACTGTTTGTGAACATCTCTCTTCCCCCTATTTCCCCGAGGAAACTTCCTGTTCCCTCAGCTAAATGCAGATCTTTACTGGTGGTTGTTTTACTAACTTCAGGACCAGAGTTCACATGAGTAAAGTTGTTTGTCTCCGTATCACCAAAGCATGGGAAATCACTTCCAGTTCAGACGGGTCTTTGAAACCTAGATTGGTTCCACACTGGAATCTGTTGCACTGATTGCAAACAAGCATTTGTCATGCAAATGCTACACATGGCAGTGGAGTAGGAGGGTAAAACTGTTGGCTACTTGTGGAAAAAAATTGTGTTCACACCTTGGCTTTCCTTAGAGAAGAACACCTCACAATAACAAGTTGAAGAACATCCCACAATAAGAAGTTGAAGCACATTTTCCTACCCTCAGCCCTTGCTTTAATCCTAGAAGTAGCTCTTTCTTTTAAAATGTTCTTAACAGAATTTTGTCCAACTCTGAAGTTGCTAAAAAAAAAAAAAAGGCAAGTGATGCTGGAGAAGCATATTTCAGCAACATAAAATTCTCTCAAACTACAGCAACTATTTCTAATCAGAGTGTAGAGGAACTGGGCTCTATTCCAGCCCCAACACAGACCTGCCAATGCACACACTATTTCTTCTTTTCTCATGCCCTCTCCTCCCAGCACTCTGACAGGGTTGGGCAAGAAGGCAATTTTGAACCAGTTCTGGCTTAAAAATTATTTCCCAGTACAAAGGGATGATTCTGCAAATTCAAGAAAGTTCACAAGGACAGCATAGATTTCAATGAATCTCCTGGTAAAAGATCTGGGCAATGCTCCTTAAATTTAAAACTACCCTATATACTCCTTTTAGCTAATTAATGCAGTTGTTTGGCTTAGGATTTTTTTTTTTAATTAAAAGAAGTCTGGAAAAAAAACATTTTAAAAAACTCTGAGTTTATAAGGTAGATCAATCTGGGATAAAAGTTACTTCTTTTGGTTTTGCCCTTTGTCACGATTTAGAATTGTGTCTCAATCCTAATTCTTGCATTTTTTATTGAACGCTCTCAGGAGACAGAAAATCATTTCCCATCTAGCAGTTGTGATATTTTATTCTCCATATGCACTTTTCCCTTTGTGTGACAGAATTCAGTGAGCAGTTCCAACACGTGACATGCCAGATGGTTACAGCTTTTGCAATAAGCCCTCATCCATATTCAATAATCAACAATATTGGGTTGATTATTTAGACATATTTAGATTTTTCTTCATACACAGGATGATCAGAGGGTTGGAGCACCTCTCCTATGAGGACAGGCTAAGAGAGTTGGGGTTCAGTTTGGAGAAGAGAAGGGTCTGAGGAGACCTTATTGTGGCCTTCCAGTATCTGAAGGGGGCTACAAGAAAGCTAGGGAGGGACTTTTTAGGGAGTCAAGTAGTGGCAGGACTGGGGGGAATGGATCCAAGCTAGAGGAGGGGAGATTTAGATTAGATGTTAGGAAGAAGTTCTTCACCATAAGGGTGGTGAAGCACTGGAACAGGTTGCCCAGGGAGATTGTGGAAGCCTCATCCCTGGATGTTTTTAAGGCCAGGCTGGATGTGGATCTGGGCAACCTGATCTAGTGGAAGGTGTCCCTGCCCGTGGCAGAGGGCTGGGACTAAATGATCCTTGAGGTCCTTTCCAGCTCTCACAATTGTGTGATTCTGTAACTGTGTAGCTGAGGTCTGATTTGGTACCATCTGCCCTGGAGCCTGCCATTGCTATTGCACTGGACACATCTCTTCAGCTGCTGGCAACAAGTTCCCTTTGTTATACAATGGCATGAGGAGGCAGCCAGACTCGTATGCCAACCAAGTTATCTGGAGTGGTTTGCTTTCCACTGCAAAACTCAACCAGCTCTGGCATTCCTGAGAAAGAGACATCAAAATGAGGGCTATTGAGGAGCCTCGATCCTGGCATCTTCTGCCTGCCTTTGGTCCCCCTATAGCCTCTCCATTAGCACTGATGCCAGGCACTGAGTGGGATGAGATGCCCAGGAGGAGTGGCATGCCCTCATACAAACTGTGGTTGCTCTGTTGGACACTCTTGATTTAAGCAGCATTGTCACTTGGGCCTTTTTAACCAGAAACTCATTTCTTTTTTTTTTTTCTCNCCTGCCAATGCACACACTATTTCTTCTTTTCTCATGCCCTCTCCTCCCAGCACTCTGACAGGGTTGGGCAAGAAGGCAATTTTGAACCAGTTCTGGCTTAAAAATTATTTCCCAGTACAAAGGGATGATTCTGCAAAGTCAAGAAAGTTCACAAGGACAGCATAGATTTCAATGAATCTCCTGGTAAAAGATCTGGGCAATGCTCCTTAAATTTAAAACTATCCTATATACTCCTTTTAGCTAATTAATGCAGTTGTTTGGCTTAGGATTTTTTTTTTTTTTTAATTAAAAGAAGTCTGGAAAAAAAAACATTTTAAAAAACTCTGAGTTTATAAGGTAGATCAATCTGGGATAAAAGTTACTTCTTTTGGTTTTGCCCTTTGTCACGATTTAGAATTGTGTCTCAATCCTAATTCTTGCATTTTTTACTGAACGCTCTCAGGAGACAGAAAATCATTTCCCATCTAGCAGTTGTGATATTTTATTCTCCATATGCACTTTTCCCTTTGTGTGACAGAATTCAGTGAGCAGTTCCAACACGTGACATGCCAGATGGTTACAGCTTTTGCAATAAGCCCTCATCCATATTCAATAATCAACAATATTGGGTTGATTATTTAGACATATTTAGATTTTTCTTCATACACAGGATGATCAGAGGGTTGGAGCACCTCTCCTATGAGGACAGGCTAAGAGAGTTGGGGTTCAGTTTGGAGAAGAGAGGGTCTGAGGAGACCTTATTGTGGCCTTCCAGTATCTGAAGGGGGCTACAAGAAAGCTAGGGAGGGACTTTTTAGGGAGTCAAGTAGTGGCAGGACTGGGGGGAATGGATCCAAGCTAGAGGAGGGGAGATTTAGATTAGATGTTAGGAAGAAGTTCTTCACCATAAGGGTGGTGAAGCACTGGAACAGGTTGCCCAGGGAGATTGTGGAAGCCTCATCCCTGGATGTTTTTAAGGCCAGGCTGGATGTGGATCTGGGCAACCTGATCTAGTGGAAGGTGTCCCTGCCCGTGGCAGAGGGCTGGGACTAAATGATCCTTGAGGTCCTTTCCAGCTCTCACAATTGTGTGATTCTGTAACTGTGTAGCTGAGGTCTGATTTGGTACCATCTGCCCTGGAGCCTGCCATTGCTATTGCACTGGACACATCTCTTCAGCTGCTGGCAACAAGTTCCCTTTGTTATACAATGGCATGAGGAGGCAGCCAGACTCGTATGCCAACCAAGTTATCTGGAGTGGTTTGCTTTCCACTGCAAAACTCAACCAGCTCTGGCATTCCTGAGAAAGAGACATCAAAATGAGGGCTATTGAGGAGCCTCGATCCTGGCATCTTCTGCCTGCCTTTGGTCCCCCTATAGCCTCTCCATTAGCACTGATGCCAGGCACTGAGTGGGATGAGATGCCCAGGAGGAGTGGCATGCCCTCATACAAACTGTGGTTGCTCTGTTGGACACTCTTGATTTAAGCAGCATTGTCACTTGGGCCTTTTTAACCAGAAACTCATTTCTTTTTTTTTTTTCTCTCCTCAGATTTTAGGCTGGTGTGTGATAGTCACCACAGCTCTTCTCTCCCTGCTAACCACATGCTGTGCCAGCTGCCAGTCCAAAGTCAGCCATCTCCAGTTGATGTTCTGGAGGGTGTATGCACAGAAGGAGAAGGAACAACTGGAGCAGATTTTCCAGCTGTATGCCACCAAGTTGAGCGAGCGAAACCTAAAGTGCTTTTTTGAGAACAAGGAGCCAGAAGTGATTCCTCTGCCAGATTTTCAGGCATGGGAAGATGCTTCCCAGCTCCATTCCTTCAGCAGCAGCAAACAGCATTATAGCACAATTCACAGGCTAGTTGAAGAAGGCCAGAAGGAAATCAGTGAGGAAAGAGAGACAATGCTTGACTTTGTAGACAGAAGGGACATACCCTAGGCCAAATATATTTTCAGGGTTTTTATACCTTGCTAACATAGAATACTTCTAGCTGGGTCCACCTCTGTATCTTTTCACAATGGCCTCTTTCTTCTTCACCACAGTCCCTTCCCATTACAAACATGTCCCAAATGGATATAACGAAACTATTTCCCTACATCAGGCTGCAGTCCTCCCCAGCACCTAAGGTTCATGTTGGCTCCAAATCAAGTGCTGACTGCAAGAAGACATGAATAATGACTTCTACAAGAGGGTTTTAACAGTAACTTACATAAAAATGTGCTTGCCCTATGTAAAGCAAGAGACTTTCATAAAGTAACACCACTTAAAAGGTGTGACTGTAGTAACAGAAGATGTGTGTGGCTGCCTGACAGCCCACAGAAAGGTTTTGTTTCCAGATAATTTGCAGGTACAGCACTGTTCTGAGGCACCAGCGGTCAGAGAAGGCATCTCGGTGTCTTTGGACTTCTGTTGCACCTAGGATGTTACAGAAGGTCATGGTGATCAGCCCTGTTCTTCCAGTTCCTGGGACATCTTGCCTGGGACATGGGGCAGTGATGTGCATTGACAGTGAGGTGGCAGGTAAACTTTTAGACAAATCTTAGAGCCTAACTGTAGGGCACCAAGAACTTGAAATTACCAAACGGTTTTTGTTAATAAACCACCATGCTGTTCTTTGTTACAACAGTGAAAACATATCACTGATATTTTGCCTCCAGAGTACTTGGAGATACCTTCTCCCACTGAGAATCTCTCTTTGTATGGCTGTAAAACTCCTGTTTTCAGTGGGTTTCAGCCACTGGGTGCAACCCATAGAGTATGTAATATGGTTTGTACTGGGCCTGTGACCAGCGTACAACAGAGGTCTGGAAGGCAATTCCATACTTTTTTGCAGCAGCCTGACTTTCATTTTTTGTGAGCATCTTAGGAAACAGTGTCTGGAGCAAGAGGAAGCAGCAAGCAGAGCAGGTGAGGTGGCTGCACAAGTAGCGCTTCTGACCAAAGCATCTCACCCCAGAGCCCTGTGCTTTGCCTCACCTACTTGGAATCCACCAGATGGCTCTCATATTGGAAAAATTGCAAGCACTGTCTAAAAGGACAACAAAGTTTCTGCCAAGTTTGTTTCCCTGGGGTGACTGGGCAGGTATTCATGCAGCAGTTTTCTGCCAGGCTCCCCAAGCCAGCAAAGCACAGTATTGTTGCTCTGCTTGAATCGGGCTCTTATCAACAAACCAGCTGTTGGCATACTCACTGCACTTCTTCAGCAGCAAACCCCACACCTATCTGCATTTACAGGCCAGCACTCTTAAAAAATAAAATCCAAAAGCTAATTCCACCGTCTGCTGAGAATTTTCTCTGTGTGTTTTGAAGAACTTGTTGCCTTTGAGCAAATCTTTTAAGGTTGTTCAATGCCAGGTGAGCCTGGCAGCAGACTCAGAACACCTCGCATGCTTTAATGTACCTCCTGCAGCTGAAAGCACAGAGGCAACACTGCCAAAATGAAAGTCACAACAGCAGGCAGCTCTGACACCATGTCTGGTGCCTATGCATTTTTCTTCCCAGGCTCCCCTCCTGATAGAGCAACTATCTAATCCCAGGGTTAATGTCCCTTCCCATTTGTCTGCTTTTCTCCTTCTATCTTTCTTTATGCTCAAACATCTACTTCTCAGCTCCACCTCTCCTCCTCCCTACATGCAAGGGGAAAGGAGACACCACCTAACAGGGGGTCCCCACCACCTGGGCCAAACATCCCTTCCCAAAGCTATCTTTCCACCTTCTTCCTCACTAGTACCAAGAAAATCAAACCAAGCAGAGATCCAAAGTGGATGACATCAAGTAGGTTAAAGAGCTGATCAGAGAATAGGGGAAAGAAGTGGACTGGTGTAAGGATGAGGTCTCCAATGTGATGTAAGAGCTGAAACACAGAGGAAAAAGGTAGCTGGCAGAGGGAAAGGTGGAAGGAGAGAGGGATCCCACTTTGCACTTTTGCGCCATCTTTTTCCTCAGGAGAAAGCTCAAAGCTGTGCACTTGAGTAGCCAGGGCCATCTGAAACATTTTCCAGCCCAGCCTTCTCCTTTATCACACAGGGGCAAAACCAAGGAGCATTCTTCCCTCCTCATGCTTACCCTGCTTCATGTTCACAGGCAATTCATGTTGAAAGGGTCTCCACCTCCAAGAGCAGCTGCTGAGCACTTAGTGCTGCAACAGTGCCTGGCTGGAGTCCAGACCTCACTGATGCTCATCCCGGGGCTGTGTAACTGCATTATCTTACCAAAGTGCCTGTGACTTAATGCAATTGCCATGTGGATGCTGAGATACAGCTGAAAACATACAAAAATAAAAGCCAGTTTGACTCTGTATTTTCAACTGGAATCTGATTTGGGCCAATGTAACCCTCTCCTTCAAGCAGCTATCACAAAAGCTGTTTTGTATTGTTCCCCAATTTAAGTTCAGCAGCTACTGTGGCAGCTCAGAAAGAGGAGAAGACTACTTTCAACATTATCCAAAAACAAACTGAAAAACAAAAACCCCAGCTCAATCAACATTTTCTCTGGGAAAATTTAGATTTTGCATAACTCTGATGTCAATCAAAATATGAGTGCCCAAATAAACAGGAAAGCTCTGCTCAGTTCTCTGTGCTTTGTCTCTCGGTTTATTATTCCTTCCAATTTTCTCATTTAAACTCTCTTAACTCTTCTTCCACTACAAATCTGTTGCTCCACCAAACTTCAAGTCTTTGTTACACGAACCAGTTAAGTGTGCTAAGCCCTCACATGCTTTCAATTTCATTCCAGCTGTATTTTGCATTACAGTATTATCAATCTGTCCAAATTCTTTTGTTAACATTTCCTGTGTAAAAGAAGAACTTGTCTGGAAATTATGCAAACCCAGTAGCTGGTTTGCAGTGAAGCACCAAATTAAGGGAAAACTGCAAACTTATGAAGTGAAAATTGTAATTAAAAAAAAAAAAAAAAAGTCTTAACAGAAAAAAAAAAATCTAAGCATAGAGATAAGTAATTCAATCATAGAATGGTAAAGGTTGGAAGGGACCTCAAAGATCATCTAGTTCCAACCCCCTGCCATGGGCAGGGACACCTCCCACTCCCAATCAAAGATCACATTCTGTGCTTCTGTGCTCCACAACCTCCCTGGGCAACCTGTGCCAGTGTCTCACCACCCTCACTGCAAACAACTTCTTCCTAACATCCAGTTTCAGTCTCCCCTCTGCCAGTTCAAACCCATTCCTCCTTATCCTGTCATTGCAAGACCTTGTCAATAGTCCCTTCCCAGCCCTCCTGTAGCCCCCTCCAGATACTGG
>WBNM01042885.1:80557-163596 GCA_013399055.1 Ramphastos sulfuratus
AGGCCGGTCTGAATATGTTCCTGTGTGACCTGAGCTGGATTGTCTGGTCCTGCTCTGGCAGGGGGCTTGGACTGGATGGTTTCTTTAGGTCCCTTCCAATCCCTGACATCCTGTGACCCTGTGATATATTGCTTAATGTCAACCAAGAAATCTGTGCAGGCAGAATGAAAAATGTACCACTGCTCCTTTACAAAGTCTCAACCAGCAGCATCACATCTCTCCCAAGCAACAAGAATAAAATGAATTAACAGCTTGATGGTGCTCAAATACAGCCTAGAATTACTGAAAGATTTAGGGGGTTGTTAACTTATCTGTCCTTTTATATAGTGCTGTGGACTTTTCACTACAAAACATGGAGTGTGTAAGTACTGTTGCAAAATAAGTGATAATACAGACTTCAAAAAGTTGGAACTGCAATTTCTGATGGCCTAATAACAAGATTAATGAAGGACCAGAATTAGTCTCCTTAGATGCAGAAAGGCAGCCAAAATAACATTTTTTTCCAGCATACTTCTCAGTCACAGTACTTTTCCACAGTCAGTGTTTGGGAAGTTTCAGATGCTTTAAAGGTTTTGTCATCTGTTGCTGATTCCATATACTCAGAAATGTTACTCTTTGTAGTGCACTCAGATCAACATTCTGAATCCAGTCTTGGCCATTACTTCTTCGGCTGAGCTTTGCTCTTAGTTTCATTCCTAAATTGGTTTCCATTCATTATTCCAATGTGCCAGTGTGCAGAAAGCCTACTTTTACAGAGCCTGGTTTATTTTTTTTATATCCAATCCCAAATGTAACCAGGCTAAATCACAGCACCACCATGAAAAGTCAGTGAACACCACGAGAACTCAGTGCACAAGGACTCATTTTGGCTCGCCATCAAAACCTGCTGGCGCCTCTCCAGTCCCATAGAAGCTAGCAGTAAACCCAAGATTTGCAGGCTGAACCAATGCTTGAAGATTTAAGTCCTTGGCCACTGCTAAGGTGCACCTTCCCTCTGGTGTTTAATTCCTATTATAGCAAACTGGCTTTGTGCTCTTCATTTTCTGTTTTTCCCTTTGCTTCATCTCTTTCCATTCCCACAGGGAACATCCACAGCCTGATCTTCCAGGCTTCTCCTTTGCTTTCCAAAGGACTGCAGGATGCCAGCTATGTTTACAGGATGCTTGGCTACAACTAATTGAACTAACTGCCTTAATTACTTTAACTGGTTTTATTCCACACACTCAAACAGATTTCTGCCTCAGAAGAGTTAGTGCAGTTAAGTATTTAAACACTTTCTCCTGGCTGAGAGCACTACTGCTGAAGAGTTAAAGAGATCACTTAAGTAGCTCTGTAATTCTTAACTGGCAACTTCAACAGCTTGCAGCTCCCTGCTGGGTCACTTTGCAATTGTTTTGCTGTTAGGTGCCTCTGACAAATGTGCTTCAAAACTATTTTAAAACCATTTTGCCAAAGAAATGGGGAAATGCCTCCAAGATCACATCTAGCCTCAAGAAGGTTATACTCCTACTACAGAACTCCTCTTTGTTTGCTAAAAATAGTCTTTTCAAGAGACTGTGCTTTAAAGTTTGTCCCGTTCTCCTCAGGTAATTTTATTTCTCCCAGTAAGTCTCTTTTGAAGTACAACCTGCAGAGAGTGGTAAATTTACCCCTGTGGGTTTATCAAGACCATCTGCACATTTATCTTACTAAAGATCACTTTTGTGGTGTGTTCTATGGGATGCTGGATGTTAGGAGGAAGTTCTCTACAGTGAGGGTGGTGAGGCACTGGAACAGGTTGCCCAGGGAGGTTGTGGCTGCTCCCTCCCTGGAGGTGTTCAAGGCCAGGTTGGATGAGGTCTTGAGTGACCTGTTCTAGTGGGAGGTGTCCCTGCCTATGGCAGGGGGTTGGAACTAGATGATCCTTGAGGCCTCCTTCCAACCTTACCATTCTATGATTCTATGATTCTATGCTGGGATTTTCTTTTCCCAGCTTCACATAGCACTATGCTAGAGGTAGAAACTGCTTTCTTCTCAAGGTCAGCCTCTATGTGCCACTAGTTGATATGAGGTTGTAATTAAGGAAGAGGCTGCATTTCACCTAATGGAAGCATGAGTGAGTTTTGATAAGGCATTTAAGATATAGTAGAAATTGGAGCAAAGTGATGGAGGAGGAGGGAAAAGCTAAGACTACTGAAGCTGATGAAGCTCTAGAGAATGTAAATCGTATTTACCTGCGCAATCATCTCTGCAGTTTCAGAATAGCTGCGGCACTTCTTCACAGCCGAACGAGCTAAAAAGTCATCAATCAGCCTTACACCAATGCTATGTCCCCTGCAGAGAAAGGAAAGTTAACATGCAAAATGGAGATCTTCTTTCCACCTAGCATCTCCCTAATCTGTCTCCTGTGCTTTCTCAGCAAAACAGCTGCATGCTCCTAAATGAATGGCTTAGAGGAGCAGAGACTGGGCTGGTCTAGATTTATCTGTCTGTGGCATCCTGGCAAGGGTGCTATTTGTATACACGTTGTCTACACATGCATTTATATTTATGAATAAATGTTAGATGTTGGACATATGACTGTAATACTTAAATAATACACCTGATAAAAACTGCTGTCTCACTAAAAATAGGATAGGATAACATAGCACTGGTTTTCATCCATCCTTTCCTAAGCCCCCGAGTTCACCTCACACTCTCTATCAAGGAAAACAAAGCAACTGTCCCTTCAGGTCACAGCATCCACCTCTGGGCTGTTATGGAGTTCAGCAAATCCTCAACATCCTCACTGCAGCATTCAGGTGCCAAGAAAACCCACAGGAAATGGATTTGCATCTGGTCTCTCACTTTACCCTCTTATCTCTTCAACTCAGTTCTTCCTTTTCCTCCACAATTTTCTTTGTCCTTTTTCTAACATGTTCTCTCCTTTCATCTACTACTTGCAGAAAGAATTAAAATGTTGCTAGCTCATATGTAGCTTCAGTACAACACTGCCATAATCTTCTATTTAAAACACTGACATTTCAGAGAAATTAAATTTTAGAAGGATGGAAATAAATGGATTTTGTTTTATAAACCAAATATTCATTCCTAGCTCTCACACATTAACTACATAGGGTAGTAACTACATAGTAAGCAAAAGAGAATCATAAGAATCATTTAGGCTGGAAAGGACATTTAAGATCATGGAGTTCAACCATTAATTTAACACTACCAAGTCTACTGCTAAACCATGTCCCCAGGCACCACATTTACATGTCTGTTACACACCTACAGGGATGATGATCCAGCTTAACATTTAAAGCAGTACTTACATTCTATCTAAACAGCTGTTGACATCTTCATCTTTTTCATAGTCCTTGCACAGCTGGGCTACCAAAGCCCCGTATGTGAGTACAAAAAGTTCTCTGCTCTGCCAGAAAAGGTGGAAATCAAAAATGAAGCAAACTAGGAAACATTTTTTTTCCCCACATTTTTTTTTTTTTGAGCTGCTGGTCACTTGCTGCTTCAGAGAACAGAACAACACCTCTCTAGAATCTCTTTATTAAAGGAGTATTAAAGGTGTATTAAAAACAAGGGGGAAAAAAGCCTTACCATATACATTAATCAAAAAAACCTTTTCCCATGGACATGTAACCACTGAAATCCACAATTCAAGTCTGACTCGATCATCACTTGAGTCTCTGTGCAGGGCTTTTGCTCAACAGAAATACCATTTTTGGGGGGAGGATACAGCTATTTTCATCCCCTGCATCCTACAACAGCCTGTCCTATAGACAGACTTTCTTACATTACTTCTTAATAGCTGGCAGCTTGTTGGCAGCTTAGAACATGGTCCCACTGTAGCCATAAATGCTGCCAGCACCTCTGTTCTTACACTGGCAGACTCATCCCCATCCTTTCAGTATGTTCAAGCTGTTTGGATGTATAAAACACTTCAGTGCAATAACAGGCTATTCTTACTCCATGCACATTACAAAATTGTCTTACTATTTTGTGGTTCTCCTGCTTCCTTCCTGCTGGCCGAGACATGTTGCTTGTGGAATGCCTGGCGTACTTGATTGTGAGCTTATGCCTCTTCTTCTTCATGCAGCATAGTTTTCTCTCAATCACTGTATTTCCTCTTCCCCTCCTCTAAAGATTTCTCCTTTCTGCTCCTCTGCCTTTTGCATGAGATGTGTTTGCAGCAATCTGTAATGCTGCTGATGCTCCTCCTAATCTTTACGAGTGCTGAGCCCTTTGGGAGGAATTTGACTGGCAACAGATCCACTCCTGCACACAACATCACTAAGTGCTCCAGCCATAAGAATCATTTGGGAAGTCAAGCTGGGCAGCCACAAGAGATTCACAGGACTTTTTTTTTCTTTAGGGACAGCAAATTCATTCTGTTGTTTGTGTTTTGGTGTTTGGAGAGCTAACAGAAGTTCCTTCTCTGATGAACAGAAGCACAGTTGAACCATACTGCTGCACAAGGTAATTAAAAATTGATAATTTTCAACTGAAAGGAGCTATAAAGATGTCTTCTGTCCATCCTGACTGCTTTAGTGCAGTGACCTAATGTCTGCCTAGGCAGAGGCAGATGAGTGACAAGGCACTACCAGTCCTCTGATTCCATGAAGCTGGCAGGACAGCTCCAGAGTACTCAGACTCCCAGGGGAATAAACTGTGCATCATACAGTTGCCAGCCTGTGCAAATGGCATTGTCTAGGGGATCTTTACTCCTATTTGTAAACATCCCTGCTATAAACATCCAGGAGGGTTCATCTTACTTTTTCTATTCTCCTCTGAGGTCCATGTGGCCTATTCTATTAGTTTAGCTTTGCAAATAAATGTAGTGAGCTCAGCAATGAATCAGGTAGCTCTCTTTCCTTAGAGGACTTAGCTCCTCATACATTCTCACTGAGTCCACCTAGGAAAGGAAGTAAAAACACATGGCCTCATCTGAATATCATGCTGTTATTAAATTTCAGTTAATTAACAGACTGGCTGCTACAGTAAAATGACAGGCATTTACTACTCCAGAGACACAGAAAGCAGCAGATGTGGTTCATTTGGGATAAGAAGGGTTAACTTACTTTTAAACATGTTAGTTTGGAGTTATGACAGCATTCAACAACAAAATCTAGGACAAATAAAAGGATTTTCAGTCTTTTTCTGTGGAAAACAGTCATCTTGACAGCTTTCATTTTGCACAGAGCAAGCTGGTGTTGACAGTTTTACAATACATTAAGCCTCTTGCACTTTTTTTTGCTAGGCACTTTTCTGGCCCTGTAAAATCAAACTCCATTTTATAAATGAAACTACTGCAGGTACTTCCCATAGAGAAATTTAAATGATCGACACAAGCCAGGCATTACAATTCTCTAGATAGTTACTTGCATTTCTAAATTGAGATGGATTTGTTTATCAGACTGTGTCCAACTGGCAGCGAGGACCAAATCTGTTTCTCATTGCAAAAGGCATCCCATGTTACATAGGAGAGTGCACTGCATTGCATTTTAAAAAACAGCTCTGATAGATTGTCACTGCCATAATCTCACTGCAGCAAAACCATCACAAAGTTCTCAAGGCTGCCCATAAATTAGCACCATTTTATTTACACAGCTCTGAATATAAAGATTAATTACTTCAGCCTGTGTTATTAATACTACAACCATAATACTACACCTCTGCTACAAGGACAAGCTGAAGGAGCTGGGGATATTCAGCCTGGAGAAGAGAAGGCTCTGGAGAGACCTAATAGCAGCCTTCCAGTACTCAAAAGAGGACCTATAAGAAGGCTGGAGAGGGACTGTTTACAAAGGCCTGGAGCATCCTATGAGGGACAATGGTCTGAAATTAAAGAAGAGTAGATTTAGATTGGCTGTTAGGAGGAAGTTCTCTACCCTGAGGGTGCTGGAACACTGGAACAGGTCACCCAGGGAGGTAGTTGAGGCTCCATCCCTGGAGATATTCAAGGTCAGGCTCAACAAGGCTCTGAGCAACCTGATACAGTGAAGGATGTCCCTGCTCACTGCAGGAGAGTTGGACTAGATGACCTTTGGAGGTCACTTCCAACCCAACCACTCTATGATTCTAGGAAGGTACAGTATGGACCAAACAGTGCAATGCATATCAAGAACACATCAGCATTGCTTGGAAATGACTTCCATGCACACATGTACACATGGAAATTCACATACCAAAATCCTCTCTGATGGGAGAGTGCAGCTGGTAAAACTGTACCAGGAAAGCTGGAGAGTGCAGCTTCTTCCCACCACAGTCACATCACATCACTAATAATAACTGAGCTCTTGGAAGAAGGAGATGAGTGAGTTTTGACTAGATCAGGTGGAGAAGGGAATCAAAACCAATCTCTCCCTTTCTGCCATGGCTGCTTTATTTCAATAAAAAGCAAAACAAGTGAATAAAAACTGTTTGCCTGGGTACAAGAGGGTAGGAAGGTGTGATGTCTCCCAATATGTTTTAAAAGAAAAATGACAAACCTTTCTTAGTTCTTAAAAACAACCACTTATTCTCATAAGAGAGGTTCCTGGCAGTGAAATCATGCTGACAGAGCCCTGCAAAATGACAAGCAAAACCATGACTAAAGTTTGCCCACTTATCCTCTTTGCCTCTCATGTCAGGTGGAAGCATCTCTCAGCCTTGGAGGCAAGCTGGCTGTCACCTCACATAGTGGTGTTTTGGATTGAATTCAGTCCTAACTCTTCCTAGACATCAGACAAAGAGCCTAAATGTCTACTTCAGAACTTAGGGTTCTTGTGCAAAGGCAAGTACTTAGTTTGATGTGCTGCCAGAGCTCTTAATTGGATCCAACCCTGTAATTTGTTCCATAACAGGATGACCCAGCAGGATTATTTACAGCACAGCATAAAAGCAAATGCCAAAGAAGTGACAATGCAGCACTACAGAGTTGTTGTATTGATTGTATAAATTGCCTCCTTCAACAGCCGGAGGCTGACTATGAATATTTCAGTGCTGTACCTCTCTTCAGTTTCACAGCTAATGTGTTTCTTGAGTAAACAAGTGATGCTTGAGAAAGCCTTCCTCCCTTATAAACAAAACAAGAGGTGTGTCCTCAAAAAAAAAAAAAAAAAAAAAGCAACCCACAAAACTCCCCCCAAAAAAACCAACAAAACCTCAGCAGCAACCAGCACGAGATTTTAAAGTGAACTGAGGCAGAGTGGGAGACTCTTATAAAACATATCTTCAAAATAATTCTGTTATAGCCTGATGGGTTTATTCCACTGAATTTAAGGGAGGTAGTTTGTTTTTTTCCAAAATACAATGCCACTAGTACAAAAGATAAAGTTATTGAAAATCCTGGGATACTGGAAGAAAATGAAGCTTCAAAATGGCTTTGTTCAACCAGCGTGGGGATTTTGTTGTGCCACTACTCTGCCCAACCAATCAAGAATTTAGCAAGAGGTTTCAGGAAAGCTATGGCCAAGTGCTTCTGGTTGTTTCCACAGGTTTCTTTATCACTTTTAGTTTTGTGTAATGGTGTGGCATGCTTTTGAAAGCCAAGTACCAGCAAGGACTTTGTTCACAGATTGTGACAGGGGATGAGACAAGAAGGGATCTACCCTACCAGTGTAGGCTTCCTTGGAGGAACAAGGTCTGAGTGTGTACAAGATACCACTTGCATGCATAACAGCCATGAGAGTGTCCCTGCCAGCTTACCAGGTAACATGGTTGTTAAAATTGCATTTTGAGCTGAAGGTTATAATTAGCATCCATTTCTCCAAGGGCCATCATCTGGCCAGCTCCACACCTGTTAGAGATAGTCATCTGCAATGGGAAGACAATTTTCCTCATGCACTTCCTGGCTAATTTTCTTTCTCTTTCTGGTTTAAAAAAAAAAAAAGTTTCTAATACAGACAGCCAGGCCTCTCAGAATTTAAACACAAGTATTTGCATATTCAGTTCAGCCTGGGGCATGCAGTGTCCAGAACTACTGGGTGACCATAAGCAAAGTATGACCCAGAGAAAATCATCAGGAGTGAAATGTTTCAAAGCTTGATTGGTGAGATGCTGAGAGCACAGATCATATACCTTAATATTCAGAAACCAGCAGTGGGAATGTCTCTCTTTCTGACCACAGAATGAGACTGATGGTGCATACAGAAACTCTTAGACCTCTGGATCCCAGGCCGTGTCCTATTAAATGCCTGCTGTTAGCAGGAGCATGTCTGAGTCTGTCTCGGTGCTCTGTGAACAGATTACAAGCCACCAAAACACCTTTACAAAGGAAACATTCCACACTGTCAGGAAATGAGACATGCTAACTTTTTGCCACCTCCAGATGAAACACTAAATTCCTCATGGTTCTGCAGCTGACTGCATCTCAGGTGCCAGTGTTTGGAAAGCAAATGGCCTCAGAACCAGAACTGACATTAAATAGGAAGAGAGTTGGGATCCCAAACGTTGTGCAACTTATGGAATCTTCTCTGGGTTTATTTCAATGTTAAAGCATTTTAAATGTCCACTGAAAGGGCTTTGTTTGGATGAGTTTCATGAAGCACAGCTGAAAGCTCTCCTTTGTTGTTTTTTTTTTTCCTAGTGTCACACTGTGCTTCTGTTAATTGCTATTGATTAGGAAACAGCTTGCCAATTAACCCTGACAAGATAATCATCAGCTTGATCGCATTGCATGTCATCCGAAAGGGAGAGAGGATTGCTAGTTTCAGACAATTAGGAAGGGGCTGGCAGAGCTCACAACTGCCTAGAAGCTAAATGTTCCCCAACTGCTGAGATGAATTAGTGAAGCAATTAAAACACATGATTGGATGTTTACAAGTACATTTAAAGCTAGCAAACAAGCTTCTGGCTGGGCATGGAGTAGAATCCAAACGTTAGTGGAAGGAGAAGCAGGAGTCTTTTGGGGTTGTGCTTGAGGTTTTTTGTCTTTCTTTGTAGGCTTGTTTGGCTTGAGGTTTTTCTTGAAGCTGCTGGAGTTTGTTCTGTTCTAGTCTGCCATTAACTAGATATAGCTAAAAGCTACTATTGACTTAAAGCAGAAGTATTTAGTGAAGAGTAAGATCTAAAATGACTTTCCTTCCCAAGTGGCTAACTTTTCTAAAAGGCAAAGAGGCCATTTTTTCTAATGCCATCATTGCAATGTTGACAATTGGTGGGCAGCAGCTTTTCTCTTTTTTCACCTTCAGCTGTCCCTGTCACACTGGGCAGAACCTTATCTATGGGCTGGCTTTCCTAGGGGTTCCTGCCCTGATCCTTCTCATTGTTGGCTATGCCCTGAATAACCAGACTTGGAGGCTAGTTACAGGCAAAAGCTCTCCTCTCCAGGAGGCTAAACCAAACAAGTTACTGCAGTGCAAACTCATCTGCTTCGTCTTGTGCAGCATCACTGGGAGAGCCCTGGTTGCTCCAGTAACATGGCTAGCAGTCACCCTGATAAATGGCTCATACTATGTCTGTGCCATGAGTGAGTTTGTCTCTGTGCCTTATTACGGAGCTAATGTTACTGTTAGTGAACTCAAGACAGCACTGGCTGAATTTCCATGCAGTCAGTTAGTTCCTCCAGAGCTGACCCGGGCAAGAGATGAAGTGATTCTCCTTCTCCGTTACCAGTCACAAGTGAGTAACTCAAGTTGCTTCTATTGCCTGCAGGTTTAGTGATGAGAATAAGAGTTAATTCACCAAAGTGTTAGGATAAAGCAGAAAGTTATCTTCTGCCTTGAGTGCTAAATCTGTGTTTTGAAGCCTGCTTTGTTTCTGTAAGTAGAATTGAACTGTAGGTATATAATCATGTTTGGTTTTCCAGATTGTATCCTCCAGTTGCAGGTCACAGTCTTCCTTGGGTAGCATCTCAGAAAGTACCATCAAGTAAGACAAATGCAAGTTCAAAAGCCAGAGAGAGTATGAAGTTCCTTCATTCAGGGATAAGAAGCATGTGCCTAAGGTGCCCAGGCTGCAAGAGATCCAAGCAACACAAACAAAACTTTTGGGGTTTAGATCAGACTCAACTCTAAAAGCTTATACTCTGGGTAAACAATAAGTGGAGCATTAAGTTGTCACTTCAGACAAAATTGATTTTTAAAGATACTATAAACTAATACAGGCTGGGAATTAGAAGTTTCCCTTCTGCCACTACCTGTGGTGGCAAACCCCTTTACAAATTGTACAACAGAATTACACAAACTGGGTAGAAAAAAAGACTTTACTATGTGGTTACCTCCAGTTGGCAGGGACTGGGTTTGATGGCCACATACCCTTAGCAGGCTTTTACCTTGTTAACCTTATTCAGGAAAAGCAAAGACCACCTTACAGATTTTCTCTTGCTCTGAAGTTAACCACTGTGAGTATTCTCAGCTGTAACAGGTTGTTTTGTTTCTTGTTTTTTCTTTTTAAGGTGGCTGGCTGGTTTCTGATTGCTGTGGTAGTCATCACTGTCTTCCTGTCTTACTGCTTGGCAAGCTGCCTCTCCCCACTCAGCTTTCTACATTTCAGATACTGGATTAACTACGTTCATAATGAGCAGGAGCTTTTTGATGAAGCAATGGACCAGCACTCCAGGCTTTATGCCATGCAGCACGTGAAGAAGTTCTTTGGCTTTGTTCCAGGGAGCACAAAGGTGAAGGCAATCCGCATCCCATCTCTCCGGGAGTGGCAAGCCATTTCTGGGCTGGCCTTCCTAAAACGAGTGGATAAGGAGCACTACGACTACAGCCTCCTCCATGACTGGGCACTCAGGGAGTCTGCAACCGGAAAATACCTGGAGACTGATGAAGATCCTGTGACCAGAACACAGGTCTGAGTGTCCAAGTTACCACCAACACCTTGTGGAAAAGCAGGACCTGTCTAGCTCCACATCAGAGCGGAGCTGCTCTGGAACTTCCCAATGCATGATGTTGATATGTAAACTCCTGAAGCAAATGTATGTTGTTAATGTCCTTTAGCATGTGCATACAGATGCTTCTCTGATGGTGTCTGACTCCTGTGGGATGTGGTCTATGTCTAGTTTAGGGTGGACTGTTTTCAACTGCAGCTGTCAGCTTTCTAATACTTGTGCTAAAAGAACGAGTACCTACTGGAAGAGAAAGGTGTTCCCAAATGTTTTTATTCTTTCCTTCCATTAAAAAAAATCTTTAAGAATCAATAGCTACACTTTGATTGGATCCTGTAAGTCTGATTCATTCTGAACAGAGCAAAAGCAGACATCCAGCTTTGTTTCTGTGAGTTCTAGCAGAAATAGCTTATCTTCCATGTCTGTCTTGTATTAAGTGAATAAAAGATACTGAGCTGAGTCTGTGTAGGGGATAACTTTAGCAGCAAAGGCTGAGTCTAGATACAGTGATGAGGGAACTTTCAATTCTGCTAAGGTGATAAGATGTGCACTGAGAGACACAGGATGGATGTGTGCAACTGTATGGACAAACACTTCACATGTGGAAATGTGAAATTAAATGTATTGTTACTGAAAGCAGTGGGGAAGTCAAGTCTCCTGTTGCTGTTAGGCACATCTCAAAACTTCCCAGGAGCTCGTGTGCTTGCCTACTGTATAAAGAGCCAAACAGAATGGGGAACAAATCTCACTCTAGGTAGTGAAGTTTGCTTTGCCTCTATAAAACTGCGCATTTGGTTGTGCTACTGTGCCCGTAAGTATTGCTGTGATCAAAACCCACCAAATTATAGTCAGTGAAGGCTTAATGATGTGTTTGCACTGCAGCATGGTTATGATGATGCGACTGCATCTCCTCTGGTCTCCCTGGGAAGATATTTCTAACTCTTAAGGTGTAAAAATAAATGCTGCTATTTTTTCCTACTGTTTCTCCTATTGCCTTGCCAGGGTAGGTCTGTGCTACAGAGTAACAGGCTAGATTACAGAACTGCTGTTGCTCAACAACCCCGGAGTGCTTAAGTGGCAAAATACAGTTCTTTAGTATGTCTTGCTACAAAATGCAGGAGCCAGAAGTAAGTTAAATTGCAGGTCTTGCTAAATGTGTTTGAAACTTGGAGATGTAAGCGTTTAACGCAAAGGAAGCACAAAGGTTGCATGTGCTGGGAAGCAGGGAAACGGTGCCGCTTTCAATGAACTACACAAATTCTCATCTATCCTCCCCGAGGTCTTTCAACCGAATCCTCAAGTGTCGCTGAGCAGCGCGGCACAGTTCATTTATTTGTGCAGCCAGGCAGCTGCCCCAGCCAGCACAATCCCGAACCCGACCGCCAAGGACTCGCTTGCTCCTGGTGCGATCGCTCAGACCAAAGACATCCACCGCCGATTGCGGCCGGCGCCAGGCATGCCTAGCCGATTCCGGAGCGCAGCGCGCAGGCGCGGGCCGGCGGTGCGAGCGGCCCATGGCTGACGGCGGCGGCGGGCGACGATGACCGACTACAGTGAGGAGCAGCGCAACGAGCTGGAGGCCTTGGAGTCCATCTACCCGGACTCCTTCACGGGTGAGCAGCGTCGCAGCCTGAGCCTCGCTGCGCCGCGCGGCCGTGGCGAGCCGGTGTGAGGGAGGATAGGGAGGCCCCGCCGGTAGACGGCTGCCTTGCGTGCCGTGGCCCCCCGGGCTCTTTCGGGCGTCTGCTGGCTGCACGGCTCGGATATTTCTGTTAACTTTTTTTATTTCCCCGAAGCGAGAGAAAACAACGCCCCGAATGGGGCTTCTCGAGGAGGTGTCGGTGCGGGCTGGCGGGGCCGGCTCAGCGGCAGGGTTCGGCCGCCCGGCGCCGACACACGCCCGCGGCGGGAGCCCGAGCTGGGGCTGTTGGAAGGGTGATGCTCTTTGGGTGATGCTCTCTGGAAAAGCCTTTCACAAGGTGTGGCCCTAGCTGGAGACTAGGGGCTTGCTTTCTGGCTGGATCAGTTTTCCGTGCTGATACCGGCGCCTCGCAGCCCCAGAGAGTACCGCAGGCAGTGTGGGGTGCCGGGAGGGTGCTGTTGCGTCTCAGTGCGTTGCCGGTGTCGGCTTCTTCCATGGTATGTCTGTGGTGGAACAAAGGCGAGCTTTAGTTCCTAGGTGCAATATGTTAAACTTCTACATTGGTCCGTCAGATTTTCAGGGCTTCCTAGTTACCAGCAAGCAATTAGGAGTATCTGGCATCCTGGCCAGTCCAACGTGATTCGTGGTGCTCACTACCCAAAGAATTGAGAGCAGCCATGCAGAAAGGACTTGGGGGTGCTGGTGGACAAGAAGCTGGACATGAGCCAACAACGTACACTTGCAGTCCAGAAGGCAAATCACATCCTGGGCTGTATCAAGAGATGCGTGGCCAGCAGGTTAAGAGGTGATTCTGCCACTCTGCTCTGGTGAGACTTCACCTGGAGTACTGTGTCCAGCTGTGGGACCTCCAAGAAGAGAGACGTAGACATCATGGAGCGGGTCCAGAGAAGGGTCACAAAGATTATCAGAGGGATGGAGCACCTCACCTGTGAAGATAGGCTGAAGGAAATTCGGGCTGTTCAGCCTGGAGAAGAGAAGGCTCTGGGGAGACCTTATAGTTGCATTTCAGTGTCTGAAGGGGGCCTACAGGAAGGCTGGGGAGGGACTATTTAAAAGGGCTTGTAGCAGTAGAATGAGAGGCAATGGTCTGAAACTGGGAGCAGGGTGAATTTAGGCTGGACATAAGGAAGAAAAGTGATGGAACACTGGAACAGGTTGCTCAGGGATATGGTTGAGGCCCTGTCCCTGGAGATATTCAAGATCAGACTAGATGAGGTCCTGGGCAGCCTGATCTAGCTCACTTGCAGAGGGGCAGGACAAGATGATGTTGAAGGGTCCCTTCCAACCCAGTGCAATCTCTGAATTTTAATGGAGAAAAAATTGTACATTTTGTGTTTCCTAGCTGCACAGTATCTACTCTGCCTGAAGTCCCAACATACCTTACTTGACAGTAATCACACAGACTTGTACCCACTGTGCTTGCCTATTACTTTAATCTGAAAATCTTCTAGCTTTCAGGGTTTATGGTAAAGGTATATGAACTGATTTCTGATAGCTGAAGGTGCTGAATTACTTACCGTAATATATTTTCATATAGCCTCTATTTTAATGCTTATTCATGAATGAGTTATTCTTCATTCATGTGATGCTGTTATGCCTAAAAGAAAAGGGAGTTAAAAAGATTGTGGTAGTAGAATATTAGCACTTAGGCAAAATTCAATTAATGCTGTTAGATTACATATACTAGATTGGACATAGATTGTAGCAGTGATACAGAGCAGTCCCTATCTGAGAATATGCTTTTCAACCCACAGTTGTGCAACAAGGTTTTTAGTTTGTGGAATTTCAGGTCACAGGGCATTTTATAGAGCTGCTTGTTGTCAGCCTTGTTCACACAATTTCATTCTAGTACATAACTTGGTTGGTACTTCCCTGAAGGAAAGCACTTTGTGTTTTAAGAAGCATTTGATACATTAAGCTGTCCTGAATACAGAAATAGGTGCAGACGTACTGTAAAAATAGTTCAGGGTCAAGAGTGCACTGCCTGCTCATCACACATATCTGGTGTAATGAAGTAAATTAGCTTTGGGAGCTTTCTGCCCACATCCAGGGTTCTAACACAAGTTGTTTGATGGGAGGTAGATTTGCACTTTTTGGAAAAGTGAAACTTGCAAAAGAGAAAACTTGGTAAAAGACAAACCTTTGGGTGTTGTTGATGTTATATGCTCACATCCAAAGCACACTGCAAACGTGACATTATGCCATATGTTAATTGAAAGAAGTATTAATAGGGCAAAAGGGTCTTTAACACCATATCAAGACCTTCCTTGCTTCATTAGTCCCTGAGAAGTTCAATTTTAATGATATGAAGAAGTAATTGTCTCATTTTTTTTTTCCTGGAACAGTGTTGTCAGAAAATCCAACAACTTTTACCATCACTGTGACATCTGAAGCAGGAGAAAATGATGAAAGTAAGTTGGTCATGTCTTTAACATCTGTGTAAGCCTAATTCTGTTGCCAACAACTAGGTATGCCTAAGTCCTCTTCTGGGCCTGATCCAGCAAGCATTCCTCAGAAAGCACAGTTCAAAGATGCTGGCGATCCGTGCTTGGTTTACAGAAGTGTTGCAGTCTCTCCCTACGCCTGTTTCCTGCCATGCTGAACATCAAATGCTTTGTAGCATAGCTTCAAATAATATGAGCTGTCATCATCCCAGTAGGAGCTTGTGGATATGTGAGATTTTTTTTTTCTAGCGACCAGCCACATGGGAGAGTTGAGTATTGTCAGCATGCTGCCCTCAAGGAGCAGTTCCAGAGCAACAAGCTGTGGGTCCTCAGTGCTTGTGTGGGCTTGTTCTAAGTAACCCTTCCTTCACATAGGCTTGAGAGCTGCTGTTCTGGGTTGCTGTATCAGAAAGTGCTCAGTCTTTTCATTTTGAACAGACCAAATCCTACTTGGAGCAAGGTGAAGAGACTGCTGGCCTGCCAGAAATGTGCATCTTGAGGACCTGAAGGGAGTTTTCTCCCTAGCATTCTGGTGGGATGCATGACAGGAACTTGCTTCTGTTTTGCTTTGTTTCCATGTTATCCTAGCTCTATGTGGCTCCAGGATAAGTGCATTCTCCTTAAGTGGTTTTCCACTTAGTAACTTGTACTGGATATTGTGTCCTCATATGGTTTACCCAAAACAAAGGTTGATACTCCAGCCAGGCACACGAAATGAAAAGCATGAACATGCTGAAATTCTCTCTAGGTCTGTGGTTAAGGCTCTTCCTGATTTTCTCCAACTTCAGATGGAATATGAGGAAAAAGAGATGACTACTGTAGTACCTACTGTGCCACAAAATTTCCAGTCTTTCTAAAGACCTTTTGTACATTAATGGCCTGTAATAGTTGATGTAAGGGTAAACTTGATAGTTTTACTTTCTCATTATATTTAAATCTGGTTATACAATTTTAGTATCTGGGTAAGATGACCAGTCCTTTTAGACAAGATTATTCTAGGTTTTAAAATCTTCAAGCTGCTGATGCAATAGAAAACTATACATTTGAAGTTATACAGAGTTATCACCATAAAAATACATTTTTTTTAACCTTGTAGCTGTCCAGACAACCCTTAAATTTACCTACAGAGAAAAATACCCTGATGAAACTCCACTTTATGAAATTGTCTCACAGGAGAATCTTGATGATAACGATGTCACAGACATACTAAAACTACTAGAACAACAGGTAAGGAAAACACAATATCTCAGTTCAAATGTCACTTCACCTTCTAGCCAGAGTTTCTCTCTGAAATCTGTTGTTTCCTGAGGTACTGATTTGAAGCCCATTCCATACTTTGGGGACTGACTTGGAGATTTGAGTATGATAAATAACATTATTGATGTGAATTATGTTAATGAGGTAAAGCAGGCTAATGTAGTGTGCCCAGGTATGACACTGAAATGAAGTGCTCTAGGGCTTTCCCTCTTTTGCAGTTCTGGCTTAAGGTGAGTTTATTTAGCTATATATAGTATTTGCAGAAATAAGCCACTTGTTTGGAAATATTTAAAAATGCTACATTGATCCTTGATTATTTTTATAACATAACTATTAGAGGGAGAATCTCTTCAACCTTTGAGATCGGTGAGAGTGCATTGAGAAGAAATGAGAAGGAAACACTTTGGTTTCAGGGATTCTTGACAAGTGCTCCCTACCTTCAAATTGCTATAATATGTTCAGCAGGCATTCTTTGTTTTCAGTTTCCTTCATATAACCTTCCCTACCTTAGGCTGAGGGGGGATTTTATTGCTTGCTTTTTTTTTCTGGGAATATATCCCACCTCATAGAGGCATCAAGTGGGGTTAAGGAATAAGCCATTTCAGGAGAGGAGAGGTTCTGAGTGACTCTTTTCTCTTATGGTTTATGGTATTCAAGTCTTGAAGTTGAATTCCTAGTGAACATTCCAGATGTGTATGATGTATTGATACCCTGAACATAGTTGTTCACCATTGGTGTTTTGCTGTGACCTGACTTGGGGGTAATTTTAACTGCATTAACTGACTAATTGACTTGAATTTTACAGTGAGCTTCTGAAAGTAGTGCATCTAGTGCTGTTATCTGCATTTGCACAGCATGCTGCTTTCTAAACACACTTATGCATTCAGCTGCTGAAGGTTTCAGTTGCTTTCTTTGTGTTGTAGGCAGAAGAAAATTTAGGAATGGTAATGATCTTCACTCTAGTCTCAGCAGTACAGGAGAAATTAAATGAAATTGTGGATCAAATAAAAACGCGTAGAGAAGAGGAAAAGAAACAGAAAGAAAGAGAAGCAGAAGAAGAGGAGAAAGTATGTAAAGTGATGTCTTCAACTCAAAATGCCAGCTTTTTTAAAATGTGTGGGTTTGATGCAGGAGCAGTTCTCAGTCGCAGTGGGAGAGGTATATCTATCCCAAAGCTGATATAATTGAAGCTCAGGAATCTTAATGTATTGAAGTGCTTTGTCTCCCCCACATTTTCTGAAGCAGTCTTTTCAGAGACTTGGTTCATGTTCACAATCCCTTCTAGCGTTGCTTCTGAAGGCAGAAGTTCTTCCCAAATGAAATCAGAGTGAAATCAAAATTAAATCTGGCTGTAGCCATATTTTTCCCTTGAAGAGGCAAGAGGAGTTGGGGAGCAACTAGAATATGGAATGCTGCATACAGGCTGGATGGTCTGAGGAAGTCCCACTCTTGGTAACTGAGTGGGTAGGGTGCAAGCATTGGGACAAGTCTTCAGGGCTGGTTTGTTTGCAGGGTGCATGTCCTCTTTATCAGCCACTGAGGAATAGTTTTTCCACTCGTGGGATGTACTGTGATAAGTCCAACTACCGCGTCTTTATTTTCTTCCTCAGAAATAGCTAGAGAGTGATGGGACTTGGAGGGTTCAGTATTTCTGAAAATGGGGGAAAAAAGAATCCTTTTTTTGTGTCTCAACAAGGTAGAAGGATTCAAGTATTTTAATGGAAGATACTGCAGTGTAGATTGCAGGTAAGAAGCTCTGCCTGCTTATGGACAACCTCTATTAGTGGGGTGTTGCTAACCATTGCACTGTAGGTCATAGAATGGGAAGGTTGGAAGGGACCCCAAGGATCATCTAGTTCCAACCCCCTGCCATAGGCAGGGGCACCTCCCAATGGTCCAGAAGTAGTAGGTGGGTTTTTCCCATTGGACTTTCCCCTTCATTACAGCTCTAAGAAGGGAGAGTCCCATGCCAAAAAACCCTAAGAATGTGTTCTCTGTGTGTTCTCAGGGTTAGGATTAATTTGTGGGAATACTTCACAGCAAGCAGTGCTGCTGGAACACCGTAATTGAAATAATTAAGAGAAACGCTCATCTTCTCACTTTGCAAATTGTGATTGCAACCTTGTTTTCTCTTCTTTCAGCAACGTTTTCATGGCACTCCTGTTACCATTGAGAATTTCCTAAATTGGAAAGCAAAGTTTGATGCAGAACTCCTAGAAATAAAAAGGAAAAAAATGAAAGAAGAAGAACAAGCAGGCAAAAACAAATTAAGCGGTATGAGTCAACACTGGTCTTGGAGCTTTTACAATGTTGCTGGACTGTAACAAGCCTGAAAAGTAATTTTTACACTGAAAAATGATGGTAGTAAACAAATTCTTAATGCAGTATTTTATTACTGTCCTCCATGGTGCATGAAGTTTTTTTTTGAAGTGCTGACTGGGGGCTAAAGCTAATAGATTCAGAGTTTCTTTTAATGTTATTAAGGTTCCCAAACTGTGCTTCTTTGGTTTTGTGCCACAGAGTGTATTATCTGTCTGTCAATCTATTGGAGCTACTCCTGGAAAATATTGGTCTTTCAGAAACAGTTTGTGTTTGTAAAGCATCAAACAGAATCTACATCAGGTAGTTCCTTGATTTGGCCTTTATTGCACTGGATTGTCAGCAACTTCAGGTTATTCCAGCACATGTAGGAGTTTGGGTTGCTGTTACTTGCTTGTATACCACTTATCATTTTATTTCTAGGTAAGCAGCTGTTTGAAATGGATCACAATCTTGACACCTCTGACATCCAGTTCTTGGAGGAAGGTAAATTTCTGATTGCTTCCACAGTTGAAAGACAGTGGCTTGAAATAAGCCAAACATCCTAAGCAAAATCTGTATTGTATTTCTGATCTACCATCTTACCTCAGTATCACTGTGCCAGTGTAAGCACTAAGATGTACTGGTTTCCAGACTGAACAGAAACAATTTACACTTTCAAAACCAAGCAAAACATTTTCAAGGTGCTAAGGCATACTTAGCTGCAGTCTTGAGCTTGAGTTGGTCTGGAATACTGTGTGCAGTTCTNACAGAGCTTGCAGGTCAAATTAAATGCTGTTTGCCTCTATGCAGCCCAGTTCTTCTCTGTGGTTTTGTGCAGGTTTGTGTATTACCTCTTCATTAATATCTGACCTGGTGCCAGTTGAAATTAAAAAAAGCTCCAAACGAAATAGTTTATGAACATCAGTGAGTAAAAATCTTGAACTGGTAGGGGAGTTGAGTTTCTCTTAGAGGGCAGCATTTAACCTTGTCTTCCTCCAGGATGCCTAAAGTGAAGATCTAAAAGTAAAGTTTTGTTGATGGAACATTTTTCTGTCTCAAGGGAGGAACGGACCTCTGTGTTTGTGTTCTGTTCCCAAATTACTTTGGTTTAATGTAATAATTTTAATCCTGTTCCTATCACTGATTAAAACCTCCTGTTCTTATTGTTGTTTGCATTCTGTCATAAGTGTAACAGGTTACTAACTTGAGTTTAATAGTACAATGCCATGGAATAAGTTACTTCAGTTTTACAGCTTATACAATTTTATGGCATTGTCTTTTAGATGGAAACTTTAAAAGGGTCTTTTAAATCCAGGGAAAGAACAGAACCTTCTTCAGTGGCCAGAAGATGTCACTGTTTATACACACTAATAAAACCACAGTAATCCAAGCTTTCTCCTTAGATTGGCATCATCTCTTCCAGGTCCCTTCCAGCCCCTAACACCCTGTGATCCTGTGAGAAGAAACTCTGAAAGCATGCAAGGCTTCATCTTGCTTTTAAAATTGACATTTGAAAGCAGATGCATGTAAGCAGATAAATGGTCTGTAAGGGTGTTTTTATAAACACTCTCTGGCTCTGGTAGCTGTAAAAATTGAAACAGTGAGGTCCTGAGCTCCTACTTTGGCCGTATGCGGGAGGAAGGATATCTGCTTCTGGGACTTATAAATGTTAATTCATTCTCCATATGGATTCTGAGGTCCTACATGACATTTCTTTTGGAATTTTCTCATACTTTTTCTTTTTTTCCTCATACTTTTTTTCAGTCTGAGGAAAAGAAAGGTTTACTTTAGCTGTGCAAAGATAAAATGTGGCATTTGCTTTTCCGTATATTTTTGGTATATAAGAAACCAAGTAAGTGAACAGCTACCCAAATGAAGAGTATCCAAAAAGTGTTGTGCATTTCTTTAGGTACTGTTTTGCTGCTTGCATGAAAATAAACTATTTTTCTGTTCTATGCAGCTGGAAACAGCGTGGAAGTTGATGAATCTTTATTCCAAGAAATGGATGATTTAGAATTGGAGGATGAAGAGGATGACCCCGACTACAACCCTGTTAATCTAGATAGTGATTAGACTTTTACAAACTGGCTCTGTCATCAGTATGGACATATGTAAGGAGAGAGGTGCAGGCAGGAAAGCCACAGCATCTGTGGTTTTAGTAATATGTATTGGTTTACATTTTTGTTTTCCACTTTTTTTTCCCGAAGAAAAACACCAAAATACTTTAAATCCAGGAGAAAGATCTTCTGATGACTTCCATTGTGAATAAATTTACTTTAATATTTCCCATGACAAATTTGAGGATTATTGATCTGTCTGAAAATGCTATTTTCTCTCTTTTTTTTTTTCCTTCTCACTTCTGTAATTGTCCTTTGAAGAGAATTGTCCTTGAACAACAAGCAAGATGGAAAGTTCTTATGGCAAGTCCTAAACACACCTGCATCTGAAGACTGAGCAGCTGTTCTGCTGTCTTCCACCTGGGACACACAGAGGCAGCTTTAGTGAATAAAAGGGATCACATACTATGCAGTTATTTTTTTATTCTGTTTATGTTCTTCTGCAGAATTTTCTACCACTGCAGATCAGTTGTGGTGCCCCAAGCTATGGGCTGTAGATAGGCAACACTAGTCACCTTTAATTGAAATTTCCTAAGTCTGATGGAAACCATTTCCCAACTACTAGAGTAAAATTTTTCTATATAGTTGAGGATAAATGATTTCAAAAGGACTAGTTCAGCTCTCTAAGGAAAATACCTGAATGAGGTGAAGTCCTCTTAAAAATCTTGATTGATTTGTTCACAGTGAGTTTGGTTTCTCGTCAGCTTGCATCACTGTAAAAAAAAAAAACCAACCCAAACCAAGAAACCACCCTAGTAAAATAAGTTTACTTTTGACAACAGACCATGTCAAGCCACTACCAGTGGAATGTAGGTTCCAGTATCAGGAGCTGGAGTTGGAATGTCGTGGTTGTTTTAGAAGCACCTTGTTGGCAGCTCGTAAAGCTTGGCACAATGTATAATAAAACATCAACTGGTGGATGTTCAGGATCCTGCAGAGTTGCTTACAGAGCTAATAGCTTGATGTTAAACTTCTCACTTCCCAAAAAAAAAAAAAAACAACCCAAGCACTGCAAGAACTGTGGAGTTTAAATGTGCTGTGTTTGAGACTGCATCACTTAGAAGGCTGATGCTATGGATAAAGGTTTCAAAAGACAGCTCTCCAACTAGAGAACCACCAGGCACCTCAATGATTAAACACTGTGTGCTGGACTTTTTAATTCTGTTAGCAGACTGCCTTAACTGCACCAGCTTCAACCTTTGAAGAGGGTTGCACTGAAGTATCACAGTGCTTGGAGGAATAAGGAATTTGTGAACTTTATAAATATTTGTAAATTTCATCTTGAGAATTCAGAAAACAGTGGTGTGTCAGATTCTCTGCTTGTGTGACTTGAGGATGTCTGTCTTGATGCCATCTCTGAGATATTTCAGTAGTTTTCCATTTTGTATTCCAGATGAGTGAGTTTCCAGTAGATAGAAATAAATGTTCAAGTAACCTGTAAATACTTTTATAAATGAACCATGTGCCTTTGTTCCTGCTGTTCTCTAGCTGATCTTTTTAATCCTGGCTCCTAAGAACTCTAGACGAGCATCTAGGTTTCAGCGATGTTGTATGTTTCAAAGCAATAAGCAGGACCTGTGTTCCAGGAGAGTTACCAAATACATTAAAAAGTTGTGACATTAAATCTGACTTTTCCAAAGATAATGGTTGGATTGAAAGCATCTTCATGACTGCATCCAGCTTCCTGAGTGGTTGCCAGCATGCTTTAAAATGCTCTTCGTCGCTGAACTTTATTTACTTCTGGTGTGTCTCAATTCAGCATATGAAAAACATTTAACTCCTGAGGCTGCTTTCTGTTTTGAGCTATGTGTGTTTTAATACTGGCATACTTTCCTAAAAGGAGTGAATCCAAGAATGCTGTGGAGTCTGCAAAACGTGGTAACCTGAGAGACTTTTACCAAGTGGGTCACTAGCAAGAATCTGTTCATGGGAAAGAAAGTTTCTTATGAATGGTGTTTCTAGATTAATGAGATTTTCTAGTCTGTTCACACTGACATTTACTGATTTCCATGCAGAGGATGGATAGCTTAAAAATGTCAAGCAAGGTCAAATGTGAAAATGTGTTTCCACTGTTACATCTCATGTTTCAAAGCTGAGGGAATAATAAGGCTTGAAGTGACAATAAAAAAAAAAAGAAGTGTCAAATCTGTTCCTCCAAGCCTGTGGAACAAGCTTCAGCGACTCGATCTGAAGTTCTGATTTGTTTAGCTGCATTAGCAATTAACATCTGTGAAATAAAAGGGAATTTGACTGAGAGCGAGCTTGGCAATGTTTGTGTGGTTTAGTTTGCTGAAATGGACTGAGATGGGTGGGGTGAGCAGTGGAAAAAGCTTAGGTGAGACATTTACAGTTGGAAACTTTGCATTAGGTTGAAGTCTTAATAAAATTCCATCAATAAATTTGGACAGGATTTTAGCAATGCAAAATGATAGTGCTGACAACCTTGCTTTTGCATCTGGCTTGTAGCTGTCCTAGTCCAAAGCATACACAGTCTTGCACGTAGGGAGATAGTTGCAACACTGCACTGTGACCAGGGCTAGATAAGATCATGCTGATCTTTTTGAATAGTTGGTGTCTGAGCTCTAATAAAAATTAGAGGAAGGTGCCCACCACATCAGGGTGCTATAGCAGTACAGTATGGGCATGCTGCAGAGCTTAGGATGTTGCATTGTGATCTGCTTTAGAGTGAACCAAACACTGGTGTATGTCTTGGCCTTGTTTGTTTTCCTTTATTTTCATGCATTTCTTCTTGCCTTCTCTGTTCTTTTGGCCAAAAATGGGGAGCTGGGAGAATATTTCCTGTGGCGTGGGGAGAGCTAGCTTCAGTAATTCAGGTAGGAAACTTCTGAGCATCAGGCCACCTCCACTTTTTTAACTCTGGTCACCAAAATAAATGCAAAGCTTGTTGGACCAGACAGTAGAATGTGGCCGGATCCCAAGTGCTGATACCCTAGAACCTGAGAGGAGGAGCTGGCATGTGAGTGTGTTGCAGAATCTGGCAGGGCCTGAAATGCTACTTTAAAAGAAAAAAAAAAAATTAACCCTTTTGTGCCTTGCAGTAGAAGGTAGGAGAGACTTTTCAGGTTCCTGCATTTATTGCCATGAATTCAGCTTTGCTTTCTGCACTGTATGCTGGAAAGCTGTAACTGATAGAGTGAGTTGATACAATTGGGCTGTGGCATACAGTGCAGTGTGAGGCTTACGTGGCATTTATTACCATGCTGGGGCTTCTTGTCATTGGAAAAAGAGTAAAGACCAAGGTTCTGCTTGTAATCAGTTCTGTTCATAGTTGGGACAACCTCAACATAATGTCTGTGTTAGACTTCTGACTTTGATCTCATTTTACGTTTTCTGTGGCCAGGGTAAATAAGTACAGGTGGAAAAGGTCACTGGCCCCACGTGGAAAGTTCAGAGTCAGAAACTAAGAGGATGCAGCAGTTAATGTAAGTCATATAAGGGATGGGTTTGTAACTCCTGACTGAGACTGTGCTGAAAGGAACAGGAGATTATTGAAGGGGAGTTAAGTCCTAGAGATGCATCAGAGACTCAACAGTGTGTACCTGGAGAGGAGAGGAGCTCAACTCTGGTTTGCGAGTGGTTCAAATGGGTTGAGTTGAGAAATAGACAGGAGTTGGACCTGCCTTTGTAAGCAATATGAAAGGCATTATTGCTCAAAAAGATGAGTTTGTTTTAGAGCAGATGCATGTCAGGAGTGGAGCTGGTGAACTTGCAAATATGTTTTGACTTGTTGATAAAGCCTTGATGTGAGTCTCCATATTTACCTTCTCAGGGGAAGCTCATGGGCAAGCTGCTGCATGGACCTGAATCATGGAGGAGTTATACCATGCTGGTGAGTCAATGAATATAGGAGGAACTACTATGGCTGTGGCTTGTGGGTTTCCTCAGTATTTCAAGTAGCAGACTGCCTCTGAGAGTCTTAACAGACAACACAACGAAGCGTTTCAGTCAATGGGCAACACCAGAGAATGTAACATCAATGCCACTTTAATAACAAACTGCTGAGTTTTGGTGTTCACCAAGGAACACAAATGTATGAAAGCATAACCATACCACAGCTAGTCAGTCATAATTCCAGTACAGATATTGAAGGTTCTGCCAAAAGAAGCCTCACAAAACGTGTAAGTCCAACAATTTTCAGGCAGTTTTTTGCAATACTCATCTATCCTCACTTGGTTGTCTACAACTCTGATACTATTAAAGACAATGAATGAAAAAACAAACATGAAGAAGTAAGTTTACTGAGGAAGTTAATTAAAATAGCTTGTAGAATTACAAGAAGCTGGTGGAATTTAACAGATCCCACAGTCTGTGACAGAGTTGCCATTATTTCTATAACCCAGCTGTAAACTGATGTGTTTTCTTCTCCTAGACCTTCAGACACATCCATCCAGTACAAAGGATGATGACACTCAAAAGCCACCTATACTTCATTAATATCCCAGATGAAATTGATGGGGAGGGCCTTAATTTTCTCCATAAGAACTTGATCAAACCTTTCATTCTGTGCCACTGTCATGTGGTTTTTCCAGTCTCCAACAGTGCCTGAGGAAAGAGTCAGCAAAAGGAAGTGAGCAGCAGAATATGCACCCCTCTGAAGCCTGCTGCAAACAGTGACTGCTTGTCTTGGGAAGCAATTCCTGGCTTACTCAGCCTCTTCCTGTCACTGGCCTGCCAAGTGAGGCTCTGTGTGCTCTTTTGAGGACATGCTTCCAAATCTAGGTGCTGAGAATAAAACATAGCATAGACTTATCATGACACTTCATTAGTTACTCAGCTCATTGGTTCTGGTGCTCTACTAGTTGCTTTCAAATCAAGGAGGAAATTAATTAAAAGCAACACCTCTTGTTTTTCTCTCAGTATATCTCTACCTTTAATCCCTGGAGGTCTCCTCCTACCCTGAGCATTAGGATGCCTTAGCAAAGCCCAGAAGCTCAGGGATGCCATGTATGGACTTGAAGAGCAGCTGATCAAGAAGGTCTATGCTCACACATTTTAAGGTCCTCTTGCTTGGAAAGTAAGGAGCAATAAATAAAAGAATTCTCTTGCCTCTGACTTGGTGCAACTCTGGAGTCCTTTCCTGTGCCTGATAGGTCTGTTCACAGCTCACATTACACTTCTCTTTAGGCAAATATCCCAGAATTAACCAGGTTGGAAGGGACCTTAGAGATCATCACATCCAACCTATTACCCAACACCATCTCTTCAGCTAACCATGGCATTACATGCCACAAGAGAGACGTAAGAAATAGTTATTGCCAGAACACTCCACTTTGAGACCTGCTAACATTTGTATTGGACAAACAGCTCCTGAGTGTTGCTTGCCACCCTGCACTCCTTTTTCTCTTTCATACAACAGGCTAAATGATTCCTCTCTGGATCTCTGCTTATCAGAAGTGCTCTAAGCACACTGGGATTACTGTTAGTCCTTGACTGCACTTGAATGGGAAGGGCTGCTTGAGCTAGTGAAAGCTTTAACTGGTGATTTCCAACACAATAAATCTTATTTATTTATATGATCTTATTTATTTTTGTGATTAAATCACTGATACTATAGCAATAAAACTGCTCTTAGGAACTTAATTTGCCACTAACTTGAAGTCTGCCTCTGAAAATGGACCGTTCCAGCCAAGATCTGGCTCACACCAAGTGTGGCACTAAATAGCTGATGCAGGAGACTGCTTCCACTTTACCTTTCCGGAGGAAAGTGCCCTTGTCTTTAGCTACCACGTCATCTGGCAGGTTTTCATAGTTGGCCCTGGGATCTTTTCTCATGTTCTCAAATGAAGCCTGTCTCACAACACTGTCCACTTCCTCTTCACTCAGCTTCTTGCCTATGAACTTGCAGATCTTCAGTACAGCACTTCGGAGATCCTGCAATAATGTTACTTTGAGGAGTCTCAATGATGCAAAGAGCTAACTGCATACAGTAGAGGAATGCAGGATAATAAAGGTCACAGCCAACCAAGTCCTGGGCTGCAGCAAGAGCAATGTGGCCAGCAGGGCAAGGAAGGGGATTCTGCCCCTTTGCTCTGCTCTCNTGCCAAACTGACCGCTTCAGCTTGAGCCCAGTCTTGGGACATCAGTCGGGACACTGGAGAGCAGTGACACTACCTCACTGCAGCAGCCAGCCCTTGGAGATGTGAGCATCCAGTGCTCTCCCCACACTGCAAACTCAGCCTGCATCTCGTGTTACCTGCCCTGGCAAAATCACGCCTGGAACTGTGCCTGTCACTGTGAAGGCACTTGACTCATAGGTGCTTCTGTCGGTCTTGTCCTAGCAAGGAGCTCCACCTGAGCAGCCCCAGGCTCTAAAGTTTGAGGGAGCAGTGCCGTGGCTGGGGTACTCCGAGGCTTGCCCCCAGGGTGGACTGAGAAGTCACATACAGGAGTGAGCAGCCACCAAGCTGGAAACTTCTGGTCAACATTGTGAGAGCTCCTCAAGTACTTCAAAGCCTGCCTCTTCAGCACTTCTCTCCCTCAGTGGCACTCTCATTACAAGCACGATATTCCTGTTGAAGATACTGACAAAAGTCTGGGTCTATGCTGTTTCAGAAAGGATCACAAAGGATCACAGGATGTCAGGGCTTGGAAGTGACCCAAAGAGATCATCGAGTCCAACCTCTTTGCCAGAGCAGGACTGTACAATCTAGCTCAGGTCACACAGGAATGCATCCAGATGGGCCTTGAATGTCTCCAGAGAAGAAGACTCCACAGCCTCTCTGGGCAGCCTGTGCCAGTGCTCTGGGACCCTTAGAGTAAAGAAGTTCCCCTTGTGTTGACGTGGAACCTCCTGTAAAGAATGACAGTGAAGATACTTTCTGTCCTATTGGAATGTGTTTTACCTAATAATTATCTAGTAATCAGACCTTGGAGCAATAAGACAGATAACTTCAGCCTCTCACAAGTCTTAGTTTGAATCTACTCCACGAGAGATTAAGCACTTCCCAATATGAAGTGTAATTACACAGAGCTGTCTGAAAATGCACTCAAGATAGAAAAAGAATATCTTGAATACAGTGAAACTAATTGACCTCACCTTTTTCATCTCTTCGTAGGTCAGGAAGAGTATATTGAAATCCTCTGCATGACTGCACCAGCCTGAAACGTGATCTATCCAAGAACTGCCAAGAACTTAGCATGGGAAATCATTGAGACAAAGCAAACAAACAAAAAGATAAACACTATTAGCAGCCAGCAGTAAAGCCATGCACTTATCAGTTAGGTTGGTCTTTGAAAGAGTCTCTTTTAAGGATTGTTTTGGATTTTGGGGACACATGCTCACAGTCTTCATGACAGTTCTCTGAGCTCATGTGGCAAATCCCCTTTTGCTTCCAGGAGTCTGAACTAGTCCTGCTAGAAGCAAAAAATTACTTCTCTATCTTGACTGTATAGTGCCCATTCTTATGGGTTCACTGCAGGAGGACTTAAGAGATTTTGAGTCATAATGGTTATATTCTGGACCAGCATCCACTTTAGATAAAATAAGCAGCCTGCATGATGTTGGGGAGCAGCAAGACCATGGCTATGCTACTCCTTTGGCACCAGCTTTCATCAGAAAATGGTGTCCAGCTCAGGCAACCTCTGCAGCTTTGAATTCAGGGGACAGCATAGTTGAGGACCCTGGTAATTCCTATTTATTGGGATAATTATTCTCAAATTAATCCAAGGCCATGGAACAGGATTTGAGCTCCTTAGTGAAAGAGATATCCTACCTTTGCCAGCTAAAAACCTCTCCATAAAAAGGTTGAAATCTGGTATTTCCTCTAGTGTGTTCATATACTTGGAGAAGTGATAGTAAGAGACCATAATATCCTTAGGGTTCCTGGTAACATAAATTATCTGCAAAACAATAAGAAGATGAATCTCAGAGATATTCAAGGGCTCCATTTTGCTGCATTTCCCCATACATGTCCCACTGAAAGCGTACAGAAGCAGTCTGAAGTAAATTCTGGATAAGGCAGTGCTGTCAGTCTGGTTGTGGTGGCATTTCTGGAGTTGCAGTCTTTCAGTGGAGGATCCTGTTCTTGAACTGCCTTTCTGAATGGCTAAAATGGTGGCTTTTGGTTCCTGCATGGTGCAAAACTATCTGCTTTTCTTTAGCAAAACCAAATCCATTATTTGCAGGGTATATAGAATAAGAATTCCTCAATACGCTCCAGGAAAACTCAAAGACATCTTACCTGAAATCACAGAAAAAGTTATTGTGTGGTTTGATATAAGACAAACAACCTAAGTGACATACTCAAGCAGAAGTGGAAAAGATCCCTCCCATAGCAATAGTTTTCTTAAGTGACAACAAACTCCATGTCCTCTGGCATATGTGCTCTGGGCAATTTTCTCATTCCTTGTTGGGCATCACTTGAATGTCAGATCTTCAGCACATGAACTTTCTCTTCCACACTTCACTGATGCTGTGAAGAAAATGGTGAGCACATTGCAGTTTCCCTTTACCCCTTTATCTGCAGAAGGTAGGAGCAGCACTAGGGATTTGTCTCTGCAGCCACAGCTCTCTGCTCAGTCTTGGGAATCTCTGCATCAGGAACAAGGATGGTGAGGGCAGAGCTGTTGGGACCACCATAGGAAAGAATAGCAAAAGTATGAGAACCTTTGCCAGGGAGCACAGGAACTGATTGCTCTAAAGAGGCTAAGGCAATCCTCTCTGTGCTGTTAGAAGTACACATCCCACATATATCTTCAGGCTTCCCATATGTGATGGTTTGGGAGTTACCTGCCCACCCCACACTATGAAAATCACCCANACCCAGCACATCATAAGTCCATGTCCTGCCAACAACCCTTAGCGTAGCAGGCTGGTTGCATCTGTCTCTAAGGAAATGTCTTCCATGGGAGCTAGGCCCTGAGCTATGGCACAGTTCATGATGGAGAATCCTATTCAGAAACTCCCAGCAATGGGCAGCAAGAAGAAACAGTTCCCACATTCCCCCTCCACCAACTACAGTCTCATCCTACTCAGCGTGGGGGATGTTTTGTCAGGCTTGCTGGGAGCTGTCGTGTTCACGAGGGGAAAATCACCAAAAGCCTTGGACCTTGGCAGAGCCCCCTGAGATGCACCACTCCTTTCTCTAACTGCTCTGAGCCAGAGAGCAAAAGGGAGCAAAGGAAATGGGCTTTAGAAGGTTCCTCATCTCCCCACCTACACAAAGCAGGTGGCATTTGTAGCGAGACAGGGGGAGCTGGAAAAGGGTAGAATTTGAACCAATTCACTGAGACAAGTTGGCATGATTTGGTTTAAGGAAGTTGTAAAAATAATAATCATCACTTACAGATGCTCTTTTGTTTCTCAGGTCTCTCGGGACTAAATAGTAAGGCAGGTGGGTGGCAAAAACACGAGGCAAAGGAAGCTTTGTATAATCCTTAGTGCTTGTCTTGTATTCCAGCCATGGGATTCTCTCCACGATCTCTATGTTTTCCGTTCCATTACGGTGGCCTTCATGAATTATTAAGCTCAAAATGTTCTGAGTCCACACAGTTCCTGAGAAGGAAACCTTTTTATTTGGAACTTGCTTAATTTTTTTTCCCTTTGATTAAAGAGACCATATTATAGAATCATAGAATCATAGAATGGTAAGGTTGGAAGGGACCTCAAAGATCATCTAGTTCCAACCCCATGCCATAGGCAGGGACACAGTTATATTGGCATAAACAAGGCCACTGCACAGCTGCAATGAGTTTCACATTGTGGATATAAGTACAACCTCACATACTGAATAAAGCAAACATTGTCCTGGTGACTGTTGAGTGTAGAAAGGAAGCATATTTTGGTTTTATCTTTGCAGAAAAGCCACGGCCAGTAACTAAACCTTCAGTTCCCTCAACCACTATCCTCAGCTCACACACAATTTATGCCTGTCCTCACCCTCCCGTGGCAGCATGAATGAGTGTATCTCTGTGGGCCATTCACCTCCTACTGAGTACATCTGGAAAAGACCTTTTCTCCCACCACTCCTGCAAGCAGTTATGAGATGTATCAAAACAATCAGATGATAACACCGTGTTTCTGAAGCACAGATGAGCCCCACAAAACAAATGTTATCATCTGGGAGGAGGATCTCTAAAGTTCCTGGATTACAGCTCCTGGCAAGGACGGGCTGAACGAGGCAGTGCTCTGAAGGTGGCTGACTGTGGTGTCAGTATGTGTTTGTGTGCCAACTAGTAATGGAGGGAGGCAAATCCTGAGTGATTATCTCACTTAGGCAGTGAGCAGAACTGATTCACTGCAGGCCCTCTGGCTTTCTCAACACTGTGCTAGCACTGATTCCTTCCCCCTTTTACACCACAGGCCAGTAAAAAAGGACGTTTGAGAGAATTCATATCAATACAGAAGAGCATTGAGTTATTGCTGTAGGTTACCCTGAACAAGCACAGAGAAAGGAAGGCATCTGGAAGTGAAGCCTAATTGTCAGTATCCCACCCAGGAAGGTAACTCCTGGTTCTGGTGATTAGTCTATATGCATGTTGTAGATTTAAAGTCACTGAGCAAGAAAAAGAGATAGCTGTGGGATTCAGAGGAGCAACACACAGTGATTTCAAGCTGTGCACACTGTCTTGCTCCATAAGCGACCCAGACAGTTTTTCTGCACAGTGGCAGAGATTCACAGAAGGGTGTTTAAGGCTGAGGAAGAAAGAGGATTGTGGGGCAGGGTAGAGGAAAAGATGTGAATGAGTGATGACATGGTGTGCAATTTATAACTCAAAATCACCTTCCAAGTCCTTCCTGCCCCAGGTTAGCCACCACTTTGCAACACAAAGCTCCAAAGGTGTGCTCATCTCAGTGCCAGAAAATCTTTACCCTTTACATACTTTCTCATCCTCCCTCTCTGCCTTTCTTGAACAGCTCACTCTGGTGCTGTTAGACAAAGAGTTAGCATCACCTGGACTCCCAGTCCCTTCCACAGCCTACCTTCACCACAGTCACACTTGGTGCTCCCTCCTACTCCTTCTGGATTTTGTCAAGAATGTGTTTCTGCCTCAAATATTTCACTGAATACCTGAGGGAATAGTGAACCCCAGTAAGATGTTCAGTGACCCTAGGAAAAGGACATATGCTAATAAATCAGCAGTTCTGTTATCCAAAGGCTGCATCTTGGAGGCTGCTGAAGAAAACCAAAGGACAATGACAGAGGCTTCTCAAGAGCACAAGCAGAAGAGGACAACAAAGGCACAGATTGGTAACAGAGATGTCCAGGATTTTGTCATAAAGCACTGCTTAGTGCATGATCGAGTCATTAATTGCTAATAACTAAAGAAATGCAGTCTTGAAAAATGGGCAGACCAGTTTTAGAGCATAAAGTGACCCTGGGCATGTCAAGGCTTTAGATTTCATGTAAGTTGCCAGTGAAGATAGGTGGTTGGTCAGCTGCATTTGCTGCAGAAACAGGAATGAAGCATTCATCACACCAGTGTCCTGTATTGCTCCTTAGGTACAATTCAGTACCTCTTTATCCTTGAAAGGAGGATCATTGACTCACATTTGCTCTACTCTCCAGCTCGGTGGCTTTTAGGATGCAATAACCCCCAGAGCACCCTCCATGCGAGCCCACAGATCATTCCAGATATCCTGCAACCATCTCCAGCACTCCTACACCCAGCCCTGATGAAACTCTGTGTTTTATGAGGCACAGGAGGTCAGTTGTGTGTAGCTTGCTCCAAGTACACCTACAGGACCGAGTGCAAGAATGAGATGAGGCATTCTGGTTGGAAAAGAGCTGGAACCTTGCATCTGGCTATACAGGAGGTGGCTATGCAGGGTAATGCTGTGCTGCACCTACTTTGGGACAAGTCTAAAACAGGTCTAAAATGAAAGCTGAAACCTCTCAATACTTCCTCAGTTTGATGGCTGCATAAAGACAGATTTCCACCCCCACCCCCCCTCCTCTAGAAACAAGTCCATTCTTACCTGATTTGGGGTAAGTAGCTATAAATATGTCACTGTCATTGATTTCAAAATCCTCCAAAGCAGACACGTGCTCAAGTGTCGTAAGTGCACCGAAATAAAACCCCTTGTATTCAAACAGATACTCTTTTGATGGTTCCATTGTTGGCCTGTTGTCCTTAGAGGTGAATAGCCTGTAATAAGAAAATACAATGCTGTATCTTTCTGGTTGGTTCTCATCTTGGAGAGACAAACACACACAGACACAAAGAAACAAATGGGTGACACAAAGGGAGAGTCAGCTGCTGCCAAATTTTATCAAAATGCATTTCAGCAAAATTCTGAACACAGGGCACTGAAATGCAGCTTTCAGATTTTCACAAGAACCTGACTCAGGAAATGGTTCTAATAAAAAACAGACTAAAACAAATCCCACACAAACCCAAAGAAAAAAATATAGCAACAGCCTTTACTCATACGCAAGTCTATATTATGTGCATGTAAAAACTAATTTAACTGAATGCAACCTGTGTAAAAATAGTTTGTCAAGATTCTTCTGGGATCTGAGGGACTGCAAAGTTTTCTTTGGGATGTCAGCACCTCTTGATCAAAGCTAGCTCAACCACCAAGCTCTCATCCTGAATTTTGTGGCTGAAACTGTGCTCAGATTGTCTTAATACAGTTTCGACTCCCTTCTGCTTGTTCTCTGTCTCCTTACTAATGTTTCTCCCACAATAAGCATAATTCCTGCAAACTGGGATGAGTAATCAGGAACGTGTATTATTTTCTTCAACACACCTACTGGTTTCATGAGAAAAAGACATTGGTCATCACTGTTGTGGTCACTAGGGGAGAGCAAATGTCTAAGGGGCTGCAGGAAGAGTAAGAAAACAGAAAGAGCAAAAAAGAGACTGAAGAGAGAGAGCCTGACCTGTGCAGCTGAGCCCAAGTCAAGTGGAGCATCCAAGTTTGACAGTTGTGGTTTGTGTCTCCTCTGCTGAACAATACATCCATGGCTATCAGAGAGCTTACCGTGGTGGTGTCTCCCTCCCTGCTCTGTTCATTAATGCCATTTAAGAATGCAGAAATCTCAGCAGAGATTGCAGAATCAAGTCAGCTTCCAGACTTGCATTTCACAAGCATTGTCTTGGGTTAAAATAGATTTGGAAAGAGAGACTGTCCTGTCTGGAATTTTGCCTAAGTCTCTGTCCCCTGTATTCCCCTTGCACCATGACCTCTTGGGCCATTGCATTTGCCATTACTTCACTGCTGGGATACCACAATTGCTTCATTGTCAGGATACCACCATCCCTTCCCTGTCAGGATATCACCAGTGCCTGTGTTTGTCTAATCAGCCAAGGATCTGAACTTACCACAACAGGCAGCCCTTGGGAGCAAGGCTGCTGATCCCACATGCTACTGTCATCTTCTCTCCAGTCGATTCTTCCCTTCTCATTGTCTTCCCAGTTCCCAAACTGCCCGTGCCAGACACTTGCTCCCCACCCAGCCCTGCCCAGCCCCGCTGAACCCCAGTGCATTTGTCAGGGCATTGCCCTTGGACCCGCGCAGCCCAGGACATGCCCTCAGAAAGCACCTGGGGATATCCGGTGACAAGGCTGCTGGGGCTGGTAGACAGGACAGGGAATGGGGCAACACGAGTGAAAAATGGTACTGATACAGGAGAAAGAGCAAGAAATTTGTGGGAAACAGAAAGGTGGCACATACAGTGCACAGGACAGAGATCTTGTTCTGTCAAAGCCATCGATTTTTTATATCACTTTGAGACAAAGGTTATTGCACTGCTTGTTCCTTACAGGCATAGGAGTGCACTGTGAAAAAAAACATGCCACTGAGTGCATGCCCTGCCCTGTTTCCTTGAAAACCTTTTCATCACTCATATGACAGGAGGAAAAACCAACATTCAGGTGTGCCCACACCTGCCAGCTATACACCTCAGAAATACACCCCAAAAATCTGTCTCCAAATGCAGACACAAAGGTGTCTGCCAGGCTAATGTCCTAAATCCACAGTGACCACACACTTAATTATCTTGCATCTGCTAAACCAGTTTCTTTGTAGAGTGCCAGAGAAAAGCCCCTGCGAGGCCCCACTTTGCACACCTGCCCTGAGGCAGCCCTGCTGTGAACAGCTGTGAGGCATGGCTCTAGCCCTTAGCCGTCTGTGATTCATTCTGGCAGTATGTGGCAAAATCCTCTACAGAGAAGGTCAATGTACAATTATTATTCTTTTCACTGAGAGCATAATTTCCCTTGCAGATCTACTGTTTCAGTAAGTTTAGGCACACTCACCTGCTCTACTCTCTGTTCAGTGCTGCAGAGATGTGTCCTGCCGCTTCCCCGGGGCAGTGAGTGAGAGCAGGTCTGGATGGGTGAGCCCTGACGTTTCCTTTTTAACTGAGACGTGAACCCGTGGACGTTGTGCTGCTTGGCTTGCTCTCGGTATTTGCTTATCTTTAACGCAGAGCTTAAGGGGCCTCATATAACTCACAAGAAAAGGTGAAAGCAATTCAGAAAGATTTTTGAAATTACTGAAATGTTCATTTTGATTTCTGTGCATCCTTTTTCTATTTTTTTTTTTTTACAACAGCACTACTAAAGGAGATTAGAGGGGAGAAGTGAATAAAATGTTTTGCCTTTTGGTAGGTTTTCAGTTTTGTTTTGTTTTTTTTTCTCAGTTTTCACTGAACTTCTGCCCAAATTTGTTTTATCTTCAAACAGCAGTCCCACTGAGTCCAGTACTCCATCAAAGTCATTGATCAGATTCATCCATGCTAACCTCAGCCATGAGCCTGCAAGGAACTGTTTGGATTAATTGCAGGTTTGGGTTTATGTTAAGTTTTTCTGTGAGGTATATTAACTGCAATAAAATAATACCTGAGACATTTCTCACTGAAACCTGTACTCCAACACCACCACAAAGAAGAACATTTTGTTCCCCAGTTCTGAATCCTGGTTTACATACAATTACTTTTTAACTTGAATCAGTTCCCCAGGTAGTCCTCAAACTTGCATAACTGATCAGTAAGGTTGGTCAGCATGATCTAGAAAGAGGAGTAGAGCTGAGGGCTTTTTTCACCACCAGAGGAAACATTTATGGTGAAAGATTAAGTCTGTTCTGCTTTGCTTTCTGCTCTGATCAGGCACATCTGCAGTATTTTGCAACTGCAGTTCATATTCCAAGTGTTCAATAATGATAATGACAGACAGCAGCTATTGATCCCAAAATGAGATCACAGAATCACAGAAACATTCAGGTTGGAAAAGACCCTCAGGATGTGCTCCACCAGATGTTCCAGCCCCTGGCACATCACTCTGGAGAATCCAAAGAGTAACACCTAGGGTCCCACACTAGCTTTGTGAGCTAGCTGGAGCACCAGCATTGTGTGAGCTAGGGCAAGAAGTGGTATTTTTTAAGTGACTAGAAAGAGTGAGTAAAGTGGTTTGGCCTTTGGACAGGTAGTGAGTGGGGACAGCATGTGAATCTTAAGGATATTGCAGAAGTCAGCATCCCTAAGTGAGGATTTGGCCCTGCTTGCTGGTGACACTGATTTACACTCTATTCGCAGTTCAGTAAACGCGGGTTTCACATGTGTTATCTTCTCCAGCACAAACAGTCCAGTGCAATATTAATAATTAATAATTAACCTTGTTTTCCAAATACCTAACATATATTGTAGTGGTAGTTGCACTAAGTTCAGAGGGAGACTGGGAAAGGAAATGTATGGCTTACTGGGTGATTGAATAAACCAAATGTCCTCGGTGCTATTAGCACCTAAAGTTTGTCTCTGTTTCCTCTGGTACTTGGCACCAATACATTTCTCTATATACTGACCACGGTTCCTTCAGAAGAGTTTGCTAAATTATGAATGAATATCGTGCCCATGGAAGCAGCCAACAACTGGAAAACAGCTTTGTAATAACTATAATGACTTTTTTCCCCCTATAATTAAAAAATAAAAAAAATCCATGCTACTAGGGTAAGAGGAAAGTGAAAGGAATGCTAAAAATTACAAGCACAAAATGTTGTAAAATATGTCTGGCCTTAGAATTGTGACCAAAACAGTGATAGGACAGTAAAGTCACCTCTGAATTAGGCCTAAAACTCTCAGACAAAGTCTAATCACTCTTTGCTCCTTCCTCTCCTGGAGCTAAATGGTAAAGCAAGCACATAGCAAGCAGATTAGGTGACGGTGCATGAAATAAACCTCTTCCACAGATTCTCAGACTTTATTTCCATGCCTTCCCTTCCTCAGAAAATGCTAAACACAAAGTATCCTGAGCCAGCATAATCTCTTGATAGAAAAACTGTTGCATCCTTTTCTTTAGGTGCAGTAAGTACCTCATGAACACATCTCTTAACAGCTACCTTTGCTTTCAGATTATCTAAGTTGAAGTACATGGTTAAAGGTTAAAAAAGTAATGAAGTCTTGGAATTCATCTATTCAGCTGGAAAGCATTGTATTTTGGTACACTCTGATAGCACTGGAGCTCAGCCATGGCCTCACCCAGCATCTCACAAGTATTATATCACCAGTCTCAATGAGAGGGCAAGAGGGACCAAGAACTGAGCTTTCTCCCCATTTCCACTGTGAGCTTTTTTCCTCCCATGGGATTTTACTAGAGGTTGTGTATGGCTAGATGAAAGTCTCTGACAGTCTCTCTTGGCCTCTCTGTGACACCATACAGTCGATAGAAAGGATAAGACCTTTTGCTTATGCATTATATCATACATTAGACATCATAATAGTAACAAGGCCCAAAAGACTGATCATCAGACTTTGACATAATTCAACCAAGAAATTAGCTAGTGAGGCTGCTCATGCACATCTGATGGGAAAGAATGAGTATAGACCCTGAGAGTAAGGCACAAGGTATACTCTGGGGTTTGGTTACTTATAAAAGAAACTCCAAAGTGGATGATTTGTTGGTCATCTGAAAATGTGACCTTCCATTTTTTTGTTCTTATAAATAACTGTCACAACTATAAAAGAGGTGAGGGGAACAAATTCCAAGGTGCCCACCAATGTAGGGGGCATTGTATGCATCAGTTGCTATAAATGTCTTCTATGGATCTGCAAGAACGTGATCTAAGTAGCTGGCTCTTCTCCCATAACTTTGTAAAGCAAACAGCCTTTGCCTGTCCAAGTCACATCTTTTCAGAAGGAAGAAGGAAGTTTGCCTGCACTGTCAAAGTTTATTCATGTGTGCTCACAGACACCCACCTCTTCCCTGCTGTTTTCAGTTTGCAGCTGAACAGGAACAGCCTAGATCCCCACCAGTCTCTGGGATTTACTTCCCATTCCTTAACTGTACTCCTGTTGCCCTGCTGCCTGGGAAGAGGAAAACAGATCAAAGTCCTTGGAATTTCAGAAACGCGCCATCAGTTTCTTCACCCGAGCTGCTAATCAAATAGTCAAGGTCTTGCAAATAGATCCAAACAGGATCCTTCTGTTTCTCTGAGGTAGCTATTTGCAAAGATTGAAGAGTTGAGCTTCTGTGAGCTCAGGGAAGTCTGACAACAGGAGGCAACATCCCTTAAGCAGTCACTTCAGTCAGCATGGACCCAAAAGCACTCATTGCCTCTCTCAGGGCAAGCTTTCAGTAGCAATTCAGGCTAAGTCCTGGGTCTCATTAGAATTATTTTTGTGTTTTGTTACCCCATTGTTTTTTTTCCAGTGGTCCCACCTAATGTCTGAAAGTTGCCCTTACTAGCCTGCTCCAGCTGCAATTCCCTGGAAAGGCTGTTGTCTGTTATACCAAGATTACCTTGATTGGATGGACCTTTACACAGTGCTCCTGGGGTCCAGCTGGAACACGAACTTGACCTTAATAAATCTGTATTTAGACTTGCGTTGCTCTCACATTCCCAGGCTTGTCAAAAAAACAACCAAAACTCCATGACAAACCAAACTAAAACCCCATCACAGGATGATGTACTGGGGTCTTGGCATAAAGTCATGCTAACATAAGGAATCAAATACCACAAACAGTAAGCTGCCCAGGAATTGCCACTGCAAAAGCCCTTGCAGAAGCATCTTCAGCTGGATCAAGTGAGACTTCTACTCTTCTGCTCTCTTATAATCTAGCTGCTTTGCAATGGCTACATAGGAACCAAACAGCACATACGAGCCAGTACAACGAGGTATTTTAAATCTGGCTCCTTACAGCACCTCAGAGAAACACCAGCTTAGTCCCACTGGCAGTGTGAACACTTAGGTGAAGAGCTGGAGCTGAGCTGCAATTCCTACATGTTCAGGTCACCCCTCTGAGCAGTGTCACAGGGGTGAAGAACATGCTCAGTCTGGAATTAGCAGAGCCTTAGCCAGGAACAGACAGCCTCAGTCACAGGGCAGGTGAGGGAAGCATGCAGAAGAGACTGGAGTGTATCTGAGAGGTTCAATGACAGTGCTGTTGCAGAACTTTACATGGCATAACAAGTGCCACACTGGCCAGAGCTAATATGGAAACTGATGGTTCCCCAATTCCCAGGAACTCTGTTGCAAGTCTCAGGCCCTCCAGTGTCCTAATGTTGAATCCTTTTATAGGCCACTTCCACATACCTGCTGAAATTAATATATTTTCATAATGAAAATTTGTTTCATGCATATCTCAGAAAAAAAAAAATACTGATTTATGGGTTGTAATCTTTACCTGTTCATGTTTCATTGCTTCTGAAAATTACTGGTCCTAATTGTCAGAGCATATTGAGAAAAACAGGTAATGGTAAGACTCCTACACTTATATCTAGATGTCAACATGTAAGAGAGTCTAAATGAAAGGGAAGAATCCAAGTTCTAGTTTCAGCAAATAGATGTTATGGCATGATTCAGTTGTTTAAAGTCATCTAGTGCCACTTGCAGCACACTCAAGGCATCCCTCCCAGCCTCCAGATACCCTCCTAGGGAGGCATGACTCTTACACTCAGCAGCATCTCCAGTATTTTACTGAAGTAAATGCCCAAGATACTGTCTCAGCAGATAGCCCCAATCTCTTAAATGGCCCCAACACTGCACAACTGAGTCCCTAGTCAACACTCAGTTCAAATGTCCTCCTGAGATGCCTCTGAGACATACACATACACAAAAATGGAAACAAAAGGATGAAATAAACTTTAAAAACTTTTTAAAAAGAACATTTTTATTGCATTTATTCGTGGTAAAAAAGAAATATTTTGTTCTTATATTCCCATGGACTGCCTTGTAAGGCCCCTAAAAGAAGTGCACCCCACACTGGACACCACTGTCGTAGACCTCACAGCTAATGCTGACCCAAGTCAGACACCCAGAGAAGCCAGCTAACTGAAAAGGAGCTCAGTAATAAACTAATACCTGGTGGAACAGACTGTATCCTGAAATCACTGAACTCTCTCTCTATGTTGCAAATAGTTGCAGGAGAATTTGCAGAGGTGTAGTGATTTATTGATCACTTCTGGTAAGTAGAGCATTGGCCAGAGAGACAACATACATAGATTTATAGAGGGAAACCAGGACCAGGCTCTCCAATAACATAGTTCCATAGCATCTCTATCCACTTTTTACTAACAGTTAACTATAGTGCAGTTAGATGTGGGAGGCTAAATTGTTGCTTGGTAATTAAAGCAACTAAGAAAATACCAACTTTTCTAGGAAGATAAGGAGTGTAATACTTCAGTATAATACAGATTCACCAGAAGGGCAGAGTTTTGTTTAGGATCGAAACTCCAGGTGTTGTGCTTCTCCAGAGCCCCAGGAGATCCCATTTATGCACATGCAGTTTAAATCTAGATATTGTTCAGTTAGGGTCACAGTCCAGAAGTTTAATGTTTTGCATCCAGCAAATTCCAGAAAGAGGTAGCAGAGGCATCATTTAAGGAATCTTCTCTGATGTCAAGACTTGAGAAGCACAGCAACGAGCCTGAAAAATGGTGGGGAGAAAGAAAAAAAGTACATTTCAATGAATGTATAGCAGAGAAGAATGACAAAAGAGATGAAAAAACCCACCATGCAGTCATGGTGTATGTGTATGCACATGAGGGTTAAAGCAGAGATGCAGATTCTCTTCCGTAGGCTTTTGTTTGATTGGTTGTTCCTTCAGACAGAAACTGTCTTCTGAAATACTTACAGCTTTCTCTTCCAGTGAGAGTACACCATCTACAGCCACGATCTGGTATTGCTTTTCTTTTAAGCTACCCGCAAATCTCCGGAGTGCTTTGAGACTTGTAGCATCATTGTTTTGTTTTAGCAGTTTCTGCATTTCTTGGGAAGAACATCCTGGGTCAAACAGCAGCAAACATAAGGTTTTGTTCTTCTTCTCTTCTATTCCAATAACAGTACGACTATGACCTAATTTCCAAAACAGAATTTCAGTGTTGTAAACCCAACAGAAATCACATCCCTCATAGCCCACTACAATTTCTTTTCAGATCAAGAAAGATATTCCTTGAAATTCAACAAGGGAGTTGAAAGAGCAGATGTCAAAGAGTTGAGACTCCAGTCATGGCCAGATCTTCCATTCAATAAAAACCTTTTAATGTTGTGCCATTCTTTCAATTAAACAAAGGAATGTAAAATGCAGCTCTGAATTGCAGTAGAAAGGTAGAGAACAGAAAGAAACCAGCATACTGCAACACTGACCTTGATGCTGCAGGTAGATAGGTGGTTTGGAGGTACACACTACCTTCGCACCACCTTCGCTGTCTGCAGAATAGTAGCGCAAAACCCACTCGAATAACCGAGGGTGTGTGCCCCCAGGGCCTGTCGGTTTGTGGAAGTCGATGATTTGACACCTACAGGACATTCAGAATGACAACAATAACGTTTCAAGCAGGATGTTTGCTGAAACAAGTTTTTTTCACTTTTCAGTCCTTTCCTGCTGAATCAAGAATGTTTTGTAAACACAGCAATTCCAGGCAGCAAGTGGTGATACCTCCCCCCCTGCTTTTTTTTTTTTTTCCTTTTAAACAAAGGAGCAGGGGGACACAATTACAAAGCAGTACAAGATACACTGCCCAACACTGGAAGATTTCTTCTGTAACAAACATTCAACTCTGTTTGGTCTAACAAGCAAATGTGAAGTTTGCAAAAGGTCAAATATTTGGGTATTTTGTGCTCACATATGCTAGAGAATCCAGTTAACAGCTTTCAGAATTATGCATGAGGGCAGCTGAAACTCAAACTCTATTTAAGAAGAAATTTTTAGAGAAACTACACATTTTATGCATGCATGGCATAATTCTTCACCAAGTCTCAGCAATCTAACATTTATTCAATGTATGTGCCTGCATAAGTAGTTACACACCTTTATTCTGTGCTGACTTCTTTATAGGTTGGTGAAATTTAAAGTCACTGAGGTCGCCTTGTCATCTTAGCATTTGCAATTCTGACCTTTAAAGTAGAGTAGCTCATAATAACAACAAAAAGCAATACTTACTTTATCCTGAGACTGGTTAACAGTGAATAAATTTCACATGCTCCTATCCATGCTTTGGAACCACGTAAACTGTTGTTGAAGTGAGATGCCCCATGAGGATCAAAGCCTTCTCTCCAGGCATCTTCAATCATGGACTGAATCTTTGGTATACTTGGAATTAGTGTAGCATCTGGAACAGAAGAGATTTTGAATTGTGGTGAGTTACTGAAACAGCCTTTAAATTAAAATCAGTCAGGTTATTTTGTAAGAAAGCAGTTGATGATACAAAGATGCACCAAAACCCCCTGAAGCTAAAACTCCAACCACATGATGTCTTGCCAGCATTCATCCCTTTGACTGTCTCAGGCTGCAATATTTGGGGCTGTTTAATATGGAGAATGCTCTGGAGAGACCTTAGAGTGGCCTTTCAGTACCCGAAGGAGGCCTAAAAGAAAGCTGGGAAGGGACTTTTTACAATGGCTTGCTGTGATAGAATGAGAGGGAATGGATTGAAGCTTGAGGAGGGTGGATTTAGAGTGGAGATCTGAAAGAAATTCTTTACAGTAAGGGTGGTGAGACACTGGAATAGGTTGCCCAGGGAGGTTGTGGATGCCCTCACCCTGGGGGTGTTCAAGGCCAGGCTGGATGAGGCCTTGATAAACCTGGTCTAGTGGAAGGTGTCTTTCTGCCCACAGTGGGAAGGTTGTAACTAGATGATCTTTAAGATCCCTTCCAACCTAAAACATTCTGTGATTCTTTCCACAATAAGCTGTAGTGGTGTAACAAGCATTTAATAGGCATCAGTGAGCTAGTCAGTCTCGCTGTGTAAATGAGAAGGTAAAACACCGGTCAGTAGGTTGTCATCTGAAGTACATGCAAGAAGCAGTCAGTGTGTTGTTTCATACCTCTCAAGCAGTCATTATACAGGCTGTTCTGCAAGAGTGAGGAAAGGAGCATTTGGAAATTCCTGTAACCACAACCCCAGCCTCTGTCACCCAAAGATGAGTGGAAATGATCTACTCCTGCTGACAGCCACACGTGCCTCACGTCTTTGTTTTCATTCTTATAGTACTTGCACAGTGCTTCAATGATTCCTAAAAGAAGACCAAATATAAAGTTCATAGATAAAGTGAGCTACAAAAATTTGCCAGAAAAAGATTTTTTCCCCAATTTGGAACAGATATAGATGAAGGCACTTTATTCTGGAACTTCTAAGTGCATTTACATTACATCCAGAATCCAAACCACAGCCCCAGTAGATACTGCACCTACTTCATTTTGATGGAAATTAGGTTCTCCCTAAATTATATTTTCATTGCAGAATGAATATTTTAAATGAAACAGCTTGGAGTGCATTCTAAACTGTGGTATGCACAGGAACTATTACGATGAAACAGGAAAGGCAATGTCACCAATAAAGCATTTCTCTGCCACTGCACCTCCCATACAAGAAGAATGTCGTATGCTTCGTGACAGGTTTGGTCGCTACAACCTAGGTCTAAAAATTATGGTCTTAGTTGCATGTCATTCCAGCATTTTTACCTGAGGTCTTTGTTTTCCCATCATCTATACCAAAAGCCAAACATTCCATCATGTCAGCTTTTCTCTTGTGATATTCAAAAGGCTGCATCCTTCCTCTATTAACTTCTCTTTCCATATTCTTCAGGAATTGCTGCTTGTAGCCTCCAGAATTACCCAAGCCATATTGTCTCTGTTAGGGATGGAATGTGCATGATTTAAATAACTACTTTTTTTTTTTTTTTAATTTAGTCATTTTGAGAAGCTACATGAACAATTGGTAACTTTGAGAAATAGTGAAATATGAGACACAAAAACTCCAACTGTACGAGATTTTAGAGCTGATGGCTCAGTAGGAGCATGGAATCTCAGTCATGGAAGAGCAGGCACATCCCTCTTGGGCAGCCAACCACTGGCATTACACCTCACAGGAGGTAGTAGAGCGAGAAATGAGTTATCAGGGCTGTCAGGAGGGAGGGAGAGGGCAGCAGGATCTAGCAGAGGAGTGGTCACTGAAGCAGAAGGTGAAGAAAATAGTAAAGATGTTTGGGGCCACAGGCACTCTTCCAGGGGATATGCACCAGGCTGTGCTGCAAGGCAGAACACTAGGGTGGAGCACAGCATGAGGTGGCAGGACTGGGGAGACTGTGACAGTCCTAACCTGAGCCAGCACCACTCAAAGTAGTAAAGCCAAAAAGCTCAAGGCAGCATCCATGCCAGAACAGGGGTTTCTGAGAACTTTTGTTTGTCTGCAACCCACTCCTGCACCAATATAGCCTGTCTGACTTAGTGTCATTCCAAGTCATTCCAGTTCCAAAGACACTCTGCTTCTAATGCAACAACAGTTCAACATTTTACCATTTAAAACTATTACTGCACCTGCAGCTTTTTAAATTCTTCCTTTTCTCGCTTCTCCTCTTCTGATCTCCGGCACTTGTCTTCTTCACTCTGGAGCTGCTGAGCTAGTTCTAGATCTTTCATGTTCCCACCTACCCAGAAATAACATTTCAAAGCGAGAGGACAACAATACTCCCAATTTTTTAAGATTCTTTTCTGAACAGACATACATAAAGACAACCAGGCATTAATTTTAGGAAAGGCACCCCACATTATTTTGTGCTGTTAGGAACAAACACTAGAAAGGACTGAGTGCATTCAGGCCACCAGCACTCTTGACTTGGACAAAGTTATGCAGTTACAGGAGCAATTACTTGGCAGGTAAGTTCCATTTCCTTAAATACCACAAACTTATTAGCTTCTAGGACCACTGCCAGCAATCTCATGACAAAGTGACAAAAACAAATGTAGGATCAGACAACTGGATAGGGAATCTTTCAGATTTTTATCAGCTCTGCTAACAAAATTAATTTTGATTCCTTTATCACTATGACTAATGAACCAGCACAAGAATTTGGCGAAGAGAATTGAGAAAAATATTGAAGTTTTCACCTCATTGCATTGGAATGTGCCACTCAATTCCACATATATAAACCTCTATAGAGATAGAAAAAAAATAGTATGGCTGTCTATTGCTCCAAGTTTCTGTTCTGGTTAACACAGAGTGCATTTACTTAACAAGCATGCATAGGCAAGTACTTTTTAGCATGGGTAATTAAATAGTGCACTTCTGCAAATGATAGGCCTTCCTATTTACTATGTTAACTTCATTATGTGTCAACTTCTCTTTTTAAATACGGAAGTATCCAGTTTAAATTTTAACAAGCCTGGAGGATCCTTTCACGTACCTTCTGAAATGTTATGCTCCTCTAAATGTAACTCCACATGTTCTTCAAGAATCTGAATGTTTGTACAGGTAAGGCTGCACATTGGACATTCGTACAGCTCGTCACCATTTCCTGTATCTGAAAGAGAAATGCACTTTCTTCATGAATGTGATTCCTGAGTTTGGTGAGAAGTGCTCCTCTAACTTAGATATGCACCAAGATAAATATACAGTAACAAATTTTGCATTGCCACTGAAATTCCCCAGCATAAGACAGCAAATTCTGAACAGCTATCACTCACTGAACTGTTAAAAAGATTGCATCTAAATATCTGGCAATTTAAATGTATATTTTCCTTCTGAATAGTTTTGCTTGAGATTCTGCTCTGTCTTTAATTCCAATCTGCATATTCCTGAATTCAGCTCCTGAATCCAGTTCCCATCTGCCACTAAGTCCAGCCTGAGAATTCCCCAGTTGCCTGCCACAGCATCATTGGTGACAGTGACGTAATTGCCATCAGGGGCGTTGGGCTTGATACTGGGTTTGTGTATACAAAACGTTTATTTGTATGTATTTCATTATATTGCTGCTTTCATTAAAGCTGTTTCAGTTTTTCATCCTGTAAGCCTCTCTCTCTTCCTCCCTTTCACTTTCTCTTTGAGGAAGGGAGAAAGGTTAACAGAGAGCATCTGTCACTGTCTGGGGGCCAGCTGAGTCTCAGCCTTTTGACACCAGCCTTTACTAAATTTCTGAAATAGCTACCAGCAACTTTGGACACTTAGAAAATTCTGACCACGCTTAAAATAAAACAGACTATTAAAAAAAAACCCCACCTTCTTTCCCTTCATTCAAGTTATTCCCCCAACCATCCTTGTGGCCTCCAAACCAACATTTCATACTTCAGAGTGCCTCAGTGCTGGATCTTTCCCAAGTCTCTACTTCAAACCGAAAATTACCTTTCCTTGATGTGTACTGCAGCCGCTCTACAGGATTCTGTCAGAGACTAGACCTCAAGAGGCAAACCTCAAATCTGTCACCCAACCTTTGCCAAACAAATGGCAGCCACCTCCCTGCCGCAACAAGAGCTTCACGATTCGCTTTCATGGGGACCGATGGCATGCTTGGGGCACGCAAAACTCTGCAGGTTGGTTCGCCTTAGTGTTTCTAGTTCTGCTTTGATGCCGATTCTGGCAACTGCCGTCCCCATCGTCCTCGTCGCTGTCCCTTCCTAAGTGACCTCTCTCCGCTGCCCTGGTCGCTGCCCCTCAGTCGCATCCACGTGGGGCCCTGGAGCTCTCCAACACAGCGCGCTCGGTCTCCGGCACACTAACGGCCGCAGGACTGCCCTCCCGCCCCGCTAAGGCCAGCTCGAAACCCTGCGGAGCTCAGGCTCACCCCGCCGCCGCTAACCTGTGCTGGGGGCTCCCAGCAGGTGCCCGTGCCGCGCCCTGACGTGCGCTTCCAACTGCCGCCCCGCCGCCTCCCCACAGAAGGGGCACTCGGATAGCCCCTCGGCGAGATCTGACCAGGTACCGTCCGGCGGCCCCGGGTGGATCGCCTCGATGTGCCGGCGGAGCTCGTCACAGCCCGAGGCGGCGGCGCTGCAAAGCGGGCAGCGGTGCTGACGGCCCGGGGGTGCGCGCCGCACGTTCCGCCGCGCCGCCGGCTCCGAGGACAGCGCCTGCCCGCAGGCGTCACACAGCAGCATCACACCACTGACGGCCGCCGCCAGCCTTCCCGAGCAGTGAAACCACCGCACGCCCGCCCAGCGGCGGCAACCACTCGTTGCAATCCACTGTGTACGGTACGGTACAGTCCAGTCCAGCCCACTCCCGCCCCGCCCCACTCTGTCCCGCTGCCCGCCGGGACGCGTCGCTTCCTTGCGTGTCTGCGCGCGCAGGGATCGGAAAGGCACCGCCCTGCTGGCCGGGGCGGCGCGCGGAGGGTCGGTGTCCGCCATCTTGAATTGCGATCCGCTGCCGGCGCCGCGCTCCGCAGCAGGGTGGAGATCTGTAGCTTGGAGGGCGGCGGGCGCTGCGCGTCTCCGCTTCGATGGGTAAGAGCGGGCGAGTGCTCAGCCGGCGGGCAGAGGTAGGAGCGGGAGGGACCGAGGTCACGTCGGGGGTGTGGTGCCGTGCCTCACCTCTCGCTTGTACGGTTCCCCGGCGCAGGCCGATCTTCTGCTTGCTTGGGGGCGGCTGGCAGCAGCGGGGCGTCGCCGCGCTCGGCAGCTCGCTCTCCGCCAGGCAGAGCGGTGGGTACTGGGACGAGGTCTGCCTGTGCTGTTCGCCGCCGCATCCTCAGTCAGAGGGAGAGCTGCTGTCCTCCCGCTGCTCAGCCCTGCGCTGGTGGAGGGGCTTTGCCACCCGCGTCTGCAGGGACGTGGGTGAAGAGCTTTGCTGCTCGCTCTCTGTGGGTGTCCTCTTGCCCGAGCAACCCGGCGAGGGCACTGGCCGTCCGATCTGGCACTGTGAAGCCTGGGAGCAGTGTCCGGCCTCCCCCCGGGGCTGACAGTCGGGGAGCGGGCGGTGGTACAGCGAAGGGAGCCTTATGTAGGTAGGGAATAAAAAATAAATGCGACTATCAGTAGAATAGGTCTTAGTCTAGACACAACAAGTGGGCGAGACGTAGGATGTGCTGGGTGCTGTTTCCTAGAGCAGAAGTGCAGACTTAACCGGAACTTGGATGCAGAAGTCGCAAAGCCTGTATAGTATCAGGGACTGCCAGGCTGTTTGCTTCATGGTGTTCGTACCAAAGCCCTTGTGGGAGGAACGAAGCCATTCATACCTAAGGTTTTCTTTTTGAAAACAGTTTTGGTGAGAACTTTCTCCTAGTTGAGCTTCTGTGAGTCTTTATAGAGCTGGCAACAGAAACTGAGTTACTTGGCATTCCATCTTCTCTTGGGTGCTTCAGTACTTGACCTGACAGTTTTATTGGCACAACTATATCAGCAAGACTTGAAGGAAGTGATGATGTTCTGGGGCTAGTTAATCCAGTAGCTTTGTTGGAAAAAAATGATCTTCTTAAATTGTACCTCAGAAGTTACGTGACAGTTAACAGGAAAATTGCTTTACAGTGGCACACTTAGCCTCATGGTCCAGAGATGGCATCAGTTTACTGGGGTTCTTGTGAGGCAAATGTGTTTGGGTGTAACAGGCTGCTGAGTCCTCAGAGTGTCTCCTTGATGTCAGCCTAAGTCTCTGGAGTGTCTTTCTCCTCTAGTTTGCATTTATTGCTCAGAAGTTCTTGGTACTGCTGGTGAAAACGAATAGCATGCAAGTGGACAGAGAATTGTACATAGCCCAAGAGTTGTAGTTTAGATGTTTTCTTGTTATGGAACAGTTCCAGACGAGTAAGAGTTTGTGTAGAGTCTTAAACAGTACTTTTCACAACTATTTCTCAGATGAAGACTGGCTTCATCTCAGAAGCTTAGCTTTCTAGACTACCACCATGCTATTAACATTTTAAAGTCAGCTTGATGCTCTTTGTGACAGAATTATCACTTTTATCTTTATACAACCTAAGTGCCTGAAATGACAGTCAAATTCTAATCCTCTAATCCTTCAAAAGAGCTGTTAGTTAGACTGGGTCAATCATTTTGTTTAAAATGGAAAAGAGTATGCCTGGCTGGGTGCTGCTGACCCTTAATTTGCTTTTCTGCAGGCAGCCTAGGAGGAAATGCAACATAACCTTAGGTCCTGTGTTATGTGTGCAAGACAGGCTTAAAAAAATAAAGCAGCAATGCAATTAGATACTAAACAAAGCAGTAATTACTGCAGATTTTCTTCTGGGATTTGTTCTTATTTTTTAATACATTCAATGTCTCTTTTATGAGAGGAGCAGAGCAATCAAATTCCTGTACTTGCTGAATGAAAATTTAGCAAAATAATATCTTTGCTTTGAGTTTTTCTGTTTGCTTATTAGACTCATTGTTTATTTTGCAATAACTTTTGCCCTTTAATGAAGTATCTGATCCCTGAGATGAAGTGCAGTTTAATCTGATGTTTAGAAATGCCCATCCAGGCAAAGATTTTTCTGTGGTTTCCACCTTATAGATTTTTTTCGTTCATGAAGTGGATATTGGAAGAAGCTACAGGAACCTGTACTAGTGGGAGATGTCCCTGCCGATGGCAGGGGGTTGGAACTAGATGAACCTTGAGGTCCCTTCCAACTTTACCATTCTATGATTCTATGAATACCTAGCTGCTGCTGTAGATACTTGTCTAGTTCAAGACGTGACGAGTTTGCTTTGCAAGGTTTGGCCTTCTGAAGTAACTTTTAATTTATTTTTAATAGAAAACATGGCAAGCCCAGGTAAAGATAACTTCAGAATGAAAAGCTACAAGAATAATGCTCTTAATCCTCAAGAAATGCGCAGACGAAGAGAGGAGGAAGGCATCCAGCTTCGAAAACAGAAGAGGGAAGAACAGGTAAGTATTTTGGTGAGCTGCTGAGTGCTTGTGAAGCTAATTGCCGTATGTGATAGAACTTGAGCAGGCTTCTGTGGAGCGGAACCCAGAGCACCAAGTTGAATGGCTGTTTTCTGTACAGTCTTGGGAAGCACCAGGCACCTCTCAATAGGATCATAAAAAAGTGAACAGAAGCCCTCTTAAATCATTAGGGCATGCAGAGGCAAGACCTGTGTCTTGAGTTGAATCCTTAGTCTAGATTTAAACATGTAAGACTGGATTGAAAGGATGCTCTTATTTCCGGTGAGGATTAGAAACCTTGCATAGTCTTCCTGCATTTGAGCCAAACTTTTACTGTTAGAAGGGAGAGATTTTTTTTGAAGCTATACTTCAAATTGCCCAGGAGTTTTTCTGCAGTAACTCAGTAAAGTGGCTGCCAATTAGTGATTCCTGAACTGTTCTATCCAGCTCTTCAGTTGTCCTCATTGGATTTTTAATGATGGAGCATTGCATAATTTCATCATTTGAGGTAGTTCCTTTTCCCAAAACGTTTGCAAATTTCTTGCCATGAAAGTAAGGAATGTAGTTTGTTTTTCTGCTTGGTCTAAAGCGCCTGAATTTGTCTCCCATAACCTAGAGAGTGTCCCAGGCACTGATCTACAGTCTTCTTTGAGGTGGGAATGCTTACCCTTCTCCTGAGAAAGTGGTGCTACTGCATGGAAAAAGACTTTAAATTAGGTGGGCCAGAGAGGTAAGAGTAAGAAGTAGTGTGATACTGGGACATTTACCTGTGAGTAGGCAACTGCTTGGCAGTCCCTGCTGAACCTTTTGTTTGTGTATTTTGTAGAAAACACTCCCTAGATAAATTAGAAAATAATGGGTGTTTTCTCTCCCATGCTGACTCTTGTAACGATGAGAATACTGTTATGCTGTCATTAGTCTTAATTTGTTGAACTCGTGCTTTTCTGCTCTTCTTGAACTGGAGAGAGCAGATTTGTGTAGGGAGATGAGATGAGTGCAGTAGCAACTGGTGGATAGAGCATGATCCTAAACAATAACAGTTTATGCATACCAACCAGGAGCTTCTGTGTCCTTGTTTAGTGCTGAAGAGGAATGTCGTTTCTTCTTCCTTTGTGGGTTTAAATGGAATTGTACCTTGTTTGCATCCAGGATTCTGCAATGTTTTGTGTCCAGGATTGTGCCTGGTCCAGAAATGAACAAGGGATAGAATGCCTTGTTTTAGGTTACTGTTTGAAATATGGGTAGGTATAAACATTGAGTAGGTTCTGCAGTTTCTGGGCATGTACAGTAGCAGAAATCTAGATGTTTGTGGGCACATAGAGGACAAAACCTTCAGGACTTAGTAGGAAATTTTATTAAAATGCTTACTGATAGAATCCTAGTCATCGGGCTGAAATTATAACATTGATGTTTAAAGGTAGCAACATAATATTCTTAGAATTAATGACACTATTTTGAAGTGCAGAACTGGATGAAAGATTAAAATGCAGGTTTGGTTTCTGGAAGAAAGCAGGCTAACATCAACAGTTTGCTTGTGTGTTAGAAAATGAGGCAGTCATTAAACATAGCTTATTAAACACCGAAGGGCAGGTGTGTATCTCGATTGTAGGTAGTCATTTTTGAAATGTTTAATGGTACATAATGTGAAAGTTCACCTTAAAGCTATGCTGTTTTTTCTTCAACTATATTAAAATAACACTTCTGTTTTAATCTTTCTGTATATGAAATGCAAGGTCTGTTTAATTGTCTTGTACAGAAACCACATAGCTCTTAGTCCATCTGTTGAATGGAGGAATGCAGTGTGCTGAAACACTGCAAAAAAAAGGAGAAAGTAGCTTTTAGAACACTGCTTCCTGCTTAAAAATAAGTGCTAATTGTGAGGGATAAAAGACTGAAAGCAAAAAAAACCTGTATCTTTTTCTTACGTGTGGAAAAGTTTATGGATATTTGCTAATTAAAAAGAAATTCAGTTTTTAAACGTCTCTCTGAAGATACAGGCATAGCAGTGTTGTTCTCCTTTATATTACTTAAACTTTCATGTAGAATTCCATTTTCATGGATGACTAGGAAGGTGAGTAGTCGAAATTCAAATACTTGAGTACTGATGAAAAGATTTTACATATATGTAATCAGTACCCAGTCCATTGTAAGTTCTAATGTCTCTTCTTTTTAGCTGTTTAAACGCCGAAACGTTTCTCTGCCGGGCAATGAAGAATCTATGGTAGAAAGTCCAATTCAAGATCCTGATGTCAGCTCCACTGTACCTATTCCAGAGGTAATTACTTCAGAGTGTGTTCAGAATCTCCTCTGTTAATGTCTATAGCACTAGACATGAGAAATTCTCCTTTCATTTTCAGGAAGAAGTTATTACATTAGATATGGTGCAGATGATTTTCTCAGATGATCCTGATCAGCAACTCACAGCAACACAGAAATTCAGAAAGTTGCTTTCTAAAGGTACATAAACGTTGCTTGATGACTTTTATTTATTTTTTCCGTTTGGGTTGTTACTGCAACTTTGTCAGACATTCAGTTAACCTTTAGTTTTGTTTAGTTTAAAATAGAGCTTGCTGAAACTTCTAGTTCTGTTTATAGAGAAACTGTGCCAAATCTCTTCCGACCTAGTGGCTAAATACAGAAAGCTTTGTTATTGTAATGTTAAGTCTTTCAGACAAAGTAACAAAAGCAAGGATATTTTGATTGAGATGTCCAGGGCAGTAACTAGCTGCACAATAACATTACTTAGAGTACTTGTTGCAGTGACTAAATTTCTGATTCTCATTCTGTAATTGAGAGGAGAAAAATTATATGATTTCCAAAGAGCAGCTGTGGCTTATTTTTGTTGGGACTGTAAGACATGAAGTCTTAAATGAGTGCCACCATTTGTACAGCATGATAGGTAAAGGTATGCTTGGATCATTTAAAATAGTATTTCATTGTGATTGCTCTTCCACGGATCTGAGCTACTGCTAAGGCAACAGTGTTTTGTAATGTGTCACTAAAATGTCAGCAACTCATAGATGTGTTCCTGTTATTTTACATAATTGGGGGTTTTCTGAATTGTAGCGCTTCATGGAGATAATCTTGCAATCCTCTAAAGTCAAAAGCTGAGCCTCTTCAAGATTAAAATGATTGAATGCTAAAATTTCTCATAAGAACCGAGAATCATACTCGTGTTTTGTGTCATACTGAGAAAGGAACTTATTTGATCTTAGTTGTTAGACTTACACAAATGTGTTTATTTTTATTCCCTAGAGCCTAATCCACCTATAGATGAAGTCATACAAAAACCAGGAGTAGTACAGAGATTTGTGAAATTTCTAGAGAGGAGCGAGAACTACACTCTGCAAGTAAGTTTGATTGGTACTGATTGGAAGTTCAGAATGGGATTAGAAGCTCCAAAAAAGAGCTTTGGAATGCATACAGGGTTGTTTGTTGTTGTTAATAAACAAATTTATTTCTTTCTAACCTCCAAAGTTGTGCCTTTTAGTTGTCTAAAATATCAGTTGTTCCCAATGAAACTGTGAATTAGATTTTACAAATTTTGTAGTAGTCTTTAGGGTTAGGGTTACGTATTCAGTTGGTCAACTACTTGGATGTTCAAAGCAAACTCTGTTCAAAAGGGTTGCCAGAATAGTGTATTAAATTCACCAGCATTGATGTGTGAGCAGAATGGGTTTTGTTTTGTCGAGTATGTTGCAGTACTTTTCAGTTGACATTTTAGAAGAGAAGAAACAAAAACCCAGGAAACTGAAAGGCTTGAATGAAACCCTTTGAGGAAGTCTTTGTAACATATTTAAATGATGCATATTGATATATCTATATATACATTAACAATAAGAGTAACTAGATCTCTCTGCTTGTGATAGCCCATGGAATGGCACTTAGGCCTTGTGTGCATCCATGCTGGAAAAATAAAGCTTGGTACAAACAGAAGGGATTTATACAAGTTAACAAAGATTGGAAATCTTCCTTACAGCTAGTGCTGCAAGCCAAAACCTAAAAATAATTTAGATAACTGAAGGTTCTTATTAAATGGAGATTTTGTCACTGTCAATTACTTTACTGTAATTTCTTTACCGTGCTTTCTACGCAAAGATAATTGCATTTCAGTGGAAGGGAAAAAAAAGTTGGAGAGTGTACGTGTATACCTCTTGCATCAACTTGTTCATTAATTTAATGCTGTGGGGTTCAATGTGGTCATCTTTTTGTTCCTCAACAGTTTGAAGCAGCTTGGGCTTTGACAAACATAGCATCTGGAACTTTTCTACACACCAAAGTTGTGATTGAAACTGGAGCTGTGCCAATTTTTATTAAGTTGCTTACTTCAGAACATGAAGATGTACAGGAACAGGTAACTGTTTTCTTGAGGTCTTTTCTAACTATGCAAAATTAATTTATTAATGTCCTTTTTGGGTTCTGTGTGGTTAGAGAGGTTTTGAGCTCCATTTGCCAGTCCATCTAGCCCCAGGAAAATAAAAATATACCTTCTGTGTAGTTTTTCTTTCCCTCTTTGTTTTCCCCTCTGGTTCTTTCAGGTTTCTATGAACTTAACTTTGTTTTGGTTTGGTTTGTGTTATGCCTATTGAGTAATTTAAAGAAAGCATCTATTTTCTATTGCACATTTACAGAGAAATAGGATCTAAAGTACCACGATAGAAATAATAAAGTAGAAAACAATACGGAGTTTTCTTACCCCCAAGTTATCTTGCGTCTTTCTTTCTTAGTCTTTTGCTTTTCCACCTTACTATGTTATAGTCTTTATTTACATTTTCCTGAACTACTTTTTTTTTGGTTTAGTTTTGAGGGGTTTGTTTGTTTAAGAGAGGCTGCAATTTACTTGCTTTTGTTTAGCACGTTATAAAACTCATATAGTGGAAGTTCATGATTTAACTTTTTACTTCTCATATGTTGTTGACAACTTGGAGCCAGTTTTGTTGACCCTGTTAGACATAGTGAGCAAATGTAACCATTGAAAAGAATGGGTGCATCTTTTTTGTTGGAAAGCACATGAATAGATATGTTTTCGTAACAAGTGACTTCAGGTGTAGGTAGGTGGTTTTATGTGACAAAAATCAGTATTCTGAAATGTCATGTTTGGAATGATAGTTCTTTTTAAAAATCCAATTATACTTGCTGAAAACTTGTATAGATGATCTGTAAAAGCTGCTTTGCAAGCATGTGTAAATTCACTCAGATGCTTTGCTTTTTAAGGCAGTATGGGCTCTTGGTAACATTGCTGGTGATAATGCAGAATGCAGAGACTTTGTTTTAAACTGTGGAATATTACCACCCCTCTTGGAGTAAGTATTTTGAATTAATACTCAATCTGTAGTGTGTCAGTGTAGATAACTGTAAACTTCAACTTAAAATTTATTTCAGAGCAATATCTTTTTGCTAAACTAAGAATGTTTCTTTATTGTATTGCTGTGAGCTTAACGGTTTTGAAAACCTGAACTTCATGCATATCTTTTGAGTAGTCCATAACTGGAAGCTTTCCAAAGTTTGCCAAAGGAGAGAATTGTTACTGCACAGGTATAAAATTTCTTTGCTGTATTCCACCAGATGATTTCTCTTCACTACAAATATCATTCTAGCATTTACCTTACATGCTATTGTATCTTCATTACAGGAAAAAAATTCTGTGTTGTGTAACTTTTTTCCCTATTGCATAATATAATGCTTTAAAACACTTGTAAAATAGGTTAAAATAATGGAGGAGAACGTGATTACCTTCCTCAAGGATTTAAAGGGTTAACAATTTCAGGTATATTGGTACATATCTGAAAGTGAACCTGATTTTTCAGGTGTTGAATCTCTTTGAATTCTATTCAATAAAATCAGAACTTTCTATTTTTTTTAGTGTCTTTTAAGTTCTAATGTTTCATGGATCTATTTTTATTATTACTATAAATCACATTCTTTGAATGAAAACATCAAAGTTAAATCAAGGGAAGGTTGCAGCTCCTAGCCTCTTTTGAAGTCATTCAGAAAGTGTTAGTTAAATGAATTTTCTGTGGGCAGTGGTTTACTTTATATGCATAAACTTGATTTGGGAATGAGATGTGCACTCTATTCAGATTCAGTTAATTCTAAGAAAATATTGCAGCATGTAAGCTATGAAGAGAAAAAAACTGAAACTATTCCTCCGTAATAGGATTTCTGTTCTTGATTTGAGGTACAGTTGGTAGTAGATGTAAAATGGTTTATCTTTTCAGTAAAAAATTGTTTTACTAAAAAAAAAAATAATATCTCTCTTTGACAGACTGTTAACAAATTCAAATCGTCTTACAACAACTAGAAATGCAGTCTGGGCTCTCTCAAATCTCTGTAGAGGAAAGAACCCACCTCCAGACTTCAGTAAGGTACAACCAAGTATTCATTTTGAGAAACCAGTAAACTGGTCTACTTATTTTTGTAATATGTTTTAACACAGAATCTTTGAATCTGAAGATAAGACTCATTTTTATCTTTTTAATGTGGTCACAGAGTCTTGTACTTCTGTTGTATATACAAAAAATCATCTATTTCGACACCCATCAGTAATAAAACTCCAAATTGTAGTTAGCCAAAGGCAAATAGCTATTTACTGGTATGAAATGATGGATAAATAATGTAGTAAGCACTAAACCCCTTGGGGTTGGATTTTCTCCAGATGTGTTTTAGAGGATGTGAGTTACGAATGAAGCTTTCTATATTTTCTTGTGTATTTTATGATTGTGACTTCTAAAGAACATAAAATGTCCAAGCTGTACAGCTAGAATCTGTCTGTTTCCAAGTAGCGTTAAGATGGTTTAGTTGGTTTGTCTTTGCCTGTGTGGAACTTGTAGGATGTGAAGGACAGAAACTGCAGTTGCAGTGAGAACTGAAGTCAGCTGTTGATTGCTTGATTTGGTTTGGTGACCATTGACTCCTCTGTGAATTACTCTGAGTTTGTTAATGGTCAAGCAATTGTAAACTGGGTATTACAAATAACCTCCAGTACTCCTACAAAGGCAGCAACATGAAAAAGTACTATTACTTTGAAATTCTGTTCCTGAGTGATTCAGGATACCATCAGTAATGCCTGATCATCTGGTTACCCATGAAAGCAGATGTTTTTTGTTTAAGATGAACAGCTATTTCCTAACTATATTACTTAATTAGTTATTGTATTACTTAGTACGGGTTATATGCCTTAATAACTCTAAAGAAGTAGGCTGTAAATCACATCCAATTTCCCAGTTTGAATTTTGTATCTAGCTTAATCAGAGAGTGTTCCACCTAGGTCCTAATTCATTAATGAGCTTGTGTGCTTTGGTAGTAAATAGTTTGTCACCTTTATGCCTTTGAAGAATGTTTTCTGAAACATGAAAAACACAAATCAGCTGATTTCATGCAATATCTTCCTTTAATCTAGGTTGCTCCTTGCCTAAATGTTTTATCAAGACTGTTGTTTAGCAGTGACCCAGATGTCTTAGCAGATGCCTGCTGGGCCCTATCTTACCTTTCAGATGGTCCCAATGATAAAATTCAAGCTGTAATTGACTCTGGAGTGTGTAGAAGATTGGTAGAGCTGCTTATGTAAGTCTTCTCTTCACCAAATAAATGTCTTACAGTACTGTTAAATTTCCTGAATTCCAGTTGAGTTGTTTTTCTAACCTGGAGTTTGAATTTATATTTTGAGAAGTGATGAACATGAATTCAGTCTGAAACCTTCCACATGACTTGCTATGTTGCTTGGCTCCTGGGATTTTACCTGAGATTGACAGTGAAAAAAACTTCTCCAAAGTATTCCTTTTATATTCCTTAACATTTCATATTCAATTTAATTTACACAGAGGAATAGAAAGGTGAAGATGGAAGACTTTGAACTGTAAATTAGCATCTCACCTTTTTCAAATTCACCATTGCATTTTGTTTTCTTGCCTTCCTAGGGGGTGTAGTTGCCATACAAGACAGTTCTTGGACTCAAAAAGTCCAGAGACAGGCCTGTGCCACTTTTGAACTATCCCTGTATATTTGGTTTATGGTTTGTTGTTTTCCTAGAAAGGGAGACTGTGTTCACATGGGGACAGCAGAGCAGGTCAGGGAGAGTAGTGCCCAGCACTGACAGGACAGCTCCATCTTAAAAGCTCATTTGTATAGCTGCAGGAGAGGGTGAAATTGCTTTCTTTTCTACAGAAAACCAGCAATTCAGTTGTGAGCTTGCAAGTTGCCTAAACAGAGGGAAAGTGTAAAAAGTAATATAGTGTTTTCTAGAGCTACAAATTTAATGTCTGAAATAAGGCATTGTTCACTTAAAATGCAAAGCTGTACTTTCACACTTGGTAATATCAATTTAACATTTGTCTCTAGGCATAATGATTACAAGGTGGTATCCCCTGCATTAAGAGCAGTTGGAAATATTGTTACAGGGGATGATATCCAAACACAGGTAAGACTTTTTGATGTAAGAAAAATGAATTGTCAGGACAGAATTAATGTAAAAATTGCTACAAAATATGTTTCAGGGATCTGCACACAAGTGGAAGATCTGTGTTGTTAATTTGACAGTTTAAGCTGCTGTTGTAAACATTAAATTACAAGAATTAATATTTCTTACAGTGCTCTATTTCTTCATTCCTTTATGGCACTTATACTCTTCCTTCCTATTTTTTATTTTATTTTATTTTCTCTTAAAGGGGGATTCAATTATTCATTATTCTTGCTTTTTTTAAGTCTTCAAATGCAATCAAAGTTTTCACGTTAAGCAAGTTGTACTTACTGGTCCATGAATTTGGATCTGGTAGTCTTGCTGACTCATTCTATAAATACTTGGGTTTTTTTTAGTTTCAGGGAATGGAATTGGGTTTGAGCAATGTAGGAACTGCTAAGACAGGTCCTGCTTTCAGTAAAATTGTGTCTGAAAGGCTGACAGAACTAGTGTAAAGGGAAAATAAGGGAGTAATCTTGTTGCAAGCTCTCTAGGGCAGGATTTTTCTAAGGAATTCAATAGAAAAATCTCTGTCTCTTAAACAAATGGCCAAATAACTATACAAGCTGGATTTGCACTTCTGAGGTATTCCTATTCTAGCCTTAAACAGCCTTATTTAGTCTTGCTGTTGACAGTCTTCTTGTCTGAACTTGAGGGCAGATTATTTTCAATTGTTGGATTGCTTGCATACAGCACAGAACACTTCATTATTGCAGAATGTTACTTGCGATACTTCATATAAAGCGTTGCAAAATGCTCAGTAAAGTACTTCTATGTATTTGTCTCTTGCACAAACATATATATGTATATTTATATATTGTACAACCCAATTTCTAATTCTCAATTTATTTTAGGTGATTCTAAACTGCTCTGCATTACCCTGCCTCTTGCACTTGCTTAGTAGTCCCAAAGAATCTATTCGTAAAGAAGCATGCTGGACTGTTTCTAACATTACTGCAGGAAACAGAGCTCAGATTCAGGTAACTTCAGGAGATAGGATACTTGGTTGGATTTGTTTTCATTTTACTAGTTCACCTGTCTTTGCTTCACAAGGAGAAATAAGCACATGATCCATTGGCTGCTGGAAAGCAACTCCATGGAGAAAGACATTGGAGTCCTAGTGCACAGCAAGTTCTCCGTGGGACAGCAGTGTGCCCTTGTGGCCACCAGGGCTGATGGTATCCTGGGGTGCATTAAGAAAAGCATGTCCAGCAGATATAGGGAGGTTCTCTTTGCCCTCTGCTCTGCTCTAGTGAGACTACACCTGGAATATGTATTCAGTTTTGGGCTCCCCAGTTCAACAGAGACAGGGATCTGCTGGAGATAGTCCAACAGACAGCTGCGAGGATCATTGCAGGACTAGAACACCTCTCCTGTGATGAAAAATTTAGAAACCTGGGGCTGTATAGTCTTGAGAAGGCTGAGAGGGGATCTTATCAATGTATAAAAATGTGTGAAGGGTGGATGTCAAGAGGAAGGTGCCAGGCTCTTTACAGTTGTGCCCAGTGATGAGACAAGGAACAAGGGGTACATACTGGAACACAGGAGATTCTACTTGAACGTGAGGAGAAGCTTGTGCTGAGGGTGACAGAGCGCTGGAGCAGGCTGCCGAGAGTTGTGAAGTCTCCTCTGGAGACTTTCCAAACCCATCTGGATGTGTTCCTGTGTGACCTGCCCTAGGTGATCCTGCTTTGGCAGGGGCAGTATTCCAAACCTTGACATTCTGTGATTCTGTGGCTTCATGATTTTAGTCCTGACTTCTGTAATTTTACCTAATTTAAATACTTTTTTCTAAATAAAAAGGGCAACCTGTTCTAGTGGAGGATCTCTGCTCACTGCAGGGAGGTTGAACTTGATGAAGTTTGGAGGTCCCTTCCAAAGCCAAACCATTCTATGAAATTTTTAAATAGCTTCATAAAATAATTCTTTTAAAAATAACTTGTACAATTTGTACTGGGGAAACTGATTCATTTCTCTTAAAGCAATTTGCTTGATGCTTCTAAAACAAATGAAAGGATACTTCTCTCTTGTGTTTTTTTACCTTGTGGGAACATTACTGGTATATTCTTTTATTTATTATCATTAAAATGTTACCATTTCATCTTTCAGGCTGTTATAGATGCAAATATCTTTCCAATATTGATTGAAATTCTTCAAAAAGCTGAATTTCGCACCAGAAAGGAAGCAGCGTGGGCCATAACTAATGCAACATCAGGAGGAACCCCTGAACAGATTAGGTAATTTTGTATGTGTTTATATTAGCTCTGCTTAAATATCTTCTCCAAGGCATTTTTATTTCTGCATTTGAATCTTGACAAACACAGCAACAAAATGCTAAGCACAACTGCAGTTGTTTTAAATTCTGCCTGTGCTACAGGGACAAAACGTGGAAATTCAGAAAAATGAGTGAAATCTAAGCAGTACACTTAATAAATTGACTGGACCTGCTTTATTTCAGTGATATTACACCTAAAGAGTTGATAGTATATTGTCAAACACAATTGGAAGGGTTAATGACCAGCTTCAGTGTTTGAAGATTAAAAACTTAGGGAAAGTTGTTTAGAAAACTTGTGCAATATGTCTTGGTGGAGAGACTTTAGGAATTCTGATGGTTTCTTCATGTATTTTATACTTGCTGTCAGTGTGACTCGAAGGCAGATACCAAAACACCTTTTTCAGAATGGAGTTTGATGAAGTTTTATTGTCAGCAGCTATTTCTGTGCTGCAAAGATTGGACTTCTTGAATGACTAGAATTCAAGAGTCCCTCTGAATGCTGTCAGCATAGCGATTGGTTTCAATCAGTAGCTGATAAGTGGATTTTTAAGTGACAGTGTGTTATTTGGAAGTCAGAACAGAAAATGATAGGAGAACTCTTCCAGCACACTTGGGAGATGTGTTGCAATAAGTACATGCTTATTTATTTCAAATGGAAACAGTCCTGGTTTTCTTATAACCACTAAGAGGTTGCTTATCAGAGGTAAGAGAAGTTTGTGGGTAGTGTTTTGCTATTTCGATTGCTCACATCACAGCATCTCAGCACACCACATCATCCACCACCACCACACAAACTACATATAAGCAAACGTTACTGTCTTTTGACTTACACTCTATAAACAAAGACACAGCTTCTGACTTCTAAAAGACCATACACAATTGGGTGTAAATTTGGAAGAAGGAATAGGATACTTGGAACCCAAATTTATTACTTTTTTTGTATTTACAATTACATCCTTCCCTTTACAGGAGGTAATGTACTACTGTTGTGGGCTGTGTTAATACACAACAGTATCCAGTGTTCTTATTTGTGGGTTGTTCCTTTTTTTCTTGCCACTACAAAATTTCAAATGCCTGAGCTTACTGCTAAAACTTAACTTTTATCTCTTATATTCAGTTAAACCCATCTGAAGATCATAAGTGAAAAGAGTTGAAAAGACTACTAATTCAACAGTCCAGTTAGGAATAGGCACATTAAATGTCCTCATAAGGATAAAGTAACATATTTATTCCATTCCAGACAGGGCTTGATTTTATGTTGTGGCATGATTTAACTTTTATTTTATTTTTTTCAGACACTTTTTAGCAAAGTTAAAGACTAGTAGTGCTAGACTGGCATGTCAGAATGAATGTGCTGCATTATCCTCCTTTTTTCCTTTCACCTCCTCTGTTTTTCCAATGTTTAAAGGTATTTGGTAGCACTGGGATGTACCAAGCCTCTTTGTGACCTTCTGACTGTGATGGATTCAAAAATAGTACAGGTGGCTTTAAATGGACTTGAAAATATTCTGCGTCTTGGGGAACAAGAGTCTAAGCAAAATGGAATGGGCATTAATCCTTACTGTGCCCTTATAGAGGAAGCATATGGTAAGAAATTACTTGTAAAACTACACACCTGAAGTTCCTTTTATCAGGCTGTCAAAAAACAAAAACCCAAACTCAAACCATTCTGAACCATTTTGAAATTTGTAGTGAAGATTAATATTGAATCACGTCAAGAATAAGTGGACATTTAAGTATGGTAAATTAATATGATGGCAATAGTGGTTAAATTCAAAAATACTTGTGGGTGTTAGTCTGTGGTCAGGTCATGAAATGTGTCCCTCCAGAGACATATTTAACATGGAGCTGTCCTAGTTGTCTTAGAGCCATGGTTGGCATAAGTTTCTCAGTCAGTCCTAAGTGTAGTTGTATTATTTTAATATATAGTCTTGTCTGGTACAATTTCATTGCCAACAGGGATGTGAGTTTGTTTTACATCCCAAAACTGAATCACTTTTTAGCGTGGCAAGTGGAGAAGAGAAGGCTTCCAGGAGACCTTAGAGTAGCCTTCCAATATCTGATGGGGGCCTACAGGAATGCTGGGGAGGGATTATTTATAAGGTCTTGTAATGACAGGACAAGGGGCAATGGGTTTAAACTGGCAGAGGGGAGATTTAGACTGGATGTTAGGAGGAAGTTCTTGACAGTGAGGGTGGTGAGACACTGGCACAGGTTGCCCAGGGTGGTTGTGGCTGCTCCCTCCCTGGAGGTGTTCAAGGCCAGGTTGGATGAGGCCTTGAGTGACCTGTACTAGTGGGAGGTGTCCCTGCATATGGCAGGGGTTTGGAACTAGATTATCTTTGAGGTCCCTTCCAACCTTACCATTCTATGATTTTATGAGGTGTCAGTAATAGCAAAATCAGCCTCAGATCGTGAAGTTGTTTGTTGTAAGTCATTGAAAATACTCTGTTCTATCTTTCAAGAGTTTCTTTATTACACCACATTTTAAAGCCAGAGTGCCAAAACTAAAATAACTGTGGGACTTCATGACTAGGTGCTTTTGATTTAACAAATTTAACAAAATTTATGTCAAAACTGACTTAAAATGAATCTGGGGGCTATCATTTTGTAGCTCTGAGAAAACAAATTCAGCACACATCTGTGTCTGAAACTGCTAATAACAATTCCAGTTGAATTCTATCTGGTTGGATGGTACTAACTTTGCCTTTCAGTCTGAATTCCCTGTTACACAGCTTCATTTCTACTGAGAGAACTTAATTTTGCAATCTTAATGTGTGACAGGAATAAGTGTTGAATGGTTTAATGAAATACATTCAGTTCCATACTTTGAGTCTATTCATAATTTCAGCTATAAACATCTAGGTTGTTTCTTTTACCAGTTCAGAGTAGGCTGCTGAAGCTGAACAGTAGAAGTTCAAGTAGGGGAAACAGCTAATTATGTCACCCTCATAGCTTTGGCCTCATAGCTATGTCACCAGAAGGGCTCTTCCTAATCCAACTTAAGTGAAAACTGACTTAACCTCAGATAGCTAAAAAGGAGTTTTGAATCAACCCAACTGACTGCCAAGCACTTAATTGAGGCAGTAGAGCAGGGGTTATGTCCTCTAGCTTGCAAATAAGACTTTGGAAGGATAGTATCTTCAAATCTTATAATGAAATTGGAAAGATACCAGACTGTGCCCAGTGATGACTCCATAATAGGGGATAGAATTGGAGAAGACTGAAAGAGTAAAAGAAGAGAAATAGGGATATTGGAATTTGCTGTAGTAAACAGCTTTATACTATCTTAATTGTATACAGATTCAGTTCTTTGTAGGCATGACATGTTTCTTTGCAGACACTACAGCTTCCTCCTCACTCTGGCTGATACTCTTTTAGTATAGTTTTAAAATTAATTCAAACAGCAGAAAATGAAAGAGTAGACATGTATGGGTTAGGAAATTCAGAATTGGTGATATCCAATGAATTGAGATGATTTGGGATTGCATTTTTTCATCTAGGAAGTACCGCTGTACTGTAAGCTGTTTCCCTTTGAACTCCTCGTTGGTTTAAGCACATACATATTGAAAATGTTTTGTTTTGAATGTAGGACTTGATAAAATAGAATTTCTTCAGAGGCATGAAAACCAAGAGATCTACCAAAAGGCTTTTGAACTCATAGAACATTACTTCGGTGTTGAAGAGGAGGACTCCAGTATTGCACCTCAGGTGGATGAAAGTCAGCAGCAGTTTGTATTTCAGCAGCAGGAGGCTCCAATGGAGGGGTTTCAGCTGTAAACTACTGGAGACAAGGAAGTATAAACACTTGTAGGGATTAAGTTTTGTTTTTATTTCCCAGAGGTCTTTTCTTTATGGCCAAAGTTAGAGGAAATTGAATATGTTTTACAAAACTAGGTGAAGAAGCAGCTCATGCACTTTTATATATTGTGTTAGATACAACTGTTCTTTGTTTTGTATTTTGTGTTTTTCATTATCTCTTCTGTACAGAAAACAACTGTGAGTAAACGTCTAAAGTAAAGCATTCAATGTGATTTAACAAGAACTGTTAAGCTAAGACTTGGTAGGGTTTTAGGTAGTGGATCTCAATTTTTCATGTAGTCTCAAACTGCATATCAGCAATACAGTTACTGACAGTTGCATTTTTGGCAGTAGGCTTGACTTGCCCAGTCTCTATCAAATCTACCTCTTGTATTGAAGCAAGAACATTGCTTCAGAACTAAGGCATGAAATAAAGATGAGCTTGTAAGAAGCTGAATTGGAATGTGAAAAATATTTATTAAAATTGTAAAACTTTTATGCATTACTTAACTTTACAACACACTCTTGGAATTTATTTATAAGATGTATTTAAAGACATAACTGATATACATATATAATGTTAATTACCTACTCTGATCTTGAGGGTATGAAAAAGCTTTTTCTGAATTCTGTGAGAAGAGGACTTACTTCAGAGGTTTTCAAATTGGAATCAGCAAGCTTGCTGGTCATTTGATGTTGACTCTAATTAAAGCTGCTAAATGGCATTACAAGTCAGCCACAAATAGAGGACTTTGCAGTTGCTGTCGTTACCACGAGAACGCTGTGGTACGAATGACAGAGATGGTGATTTGCACAGATCACCAAGCAGATGGTCTACAGCTGTCTCCTGTCAAAATGTGGTAACACCACTTGAGTTTGAGAAACTTAGCAATGTCTCCCTTTCTAGTACAGTAGCCTCTTAGAAGTTTAGGCAGCAGGTGTTGCGGGTTTTATTTGACCAAATATGCTGAGGCCACTTGAATGGTTTTCTTTAAGTTAACTAACACAGTTTTTCTTTTGCTCAGACAATAGAAATACTGCAGTGAAGAATTCATAGTGAATCACTCCAGCTGAAGGAAAAGTTTGTTGTATTGTAAATAGCATTAAATACCTGGACACCAAAACTAACTAGAAGTTACTGTCATCAACATATTTAGGCTCTACAATATACAGTGTTTGCTATTAAACACTAAAAGAAATAGAATTCTATTATTAACACTTCTGAATACAGAAAATTGTGTGCTCTGCTTTGACTTGCATATAAGTAGTGTTTCTGGTGTGTTAGTAGTATATCTCATTTGGAGAAATGAATACTTTGGGTTAACTCTGAAGTATAATTATTTTTTATTACCTGTAATTAATGTATTCACATCAAATTCCTGGGTTAAGTGAAATCCTTGGGTACATACAAGAGCATTTCATGCTTCATAAAAAGCTGCAATTTAAACTTCAAATGACTTATCCCATGGCACTGTGCTTGTCACTGAATATTTTAATGCACTGAAAAATACAGGTTAAAGGTGGTATCATTTACAATACCATTTTATATTTGGGATTTTTTTTTTTTTACATGCAAGTTCTGATGTTTCTTTTTCATGTTACAGCAATATAAACTATATCGTAATTGAATGTGGGACTTGAAGTGGATTTTTCTAAGATTACTGGTCAGTTTGGATTGAGAGGGCAAAAAGCCCCTCTTTTTGAAGTCTTTTTAGTGAAGATAGAAGTGCAAAATGTGTATATAGGAGTGCTGTTACTTTATGAACTCTGAATACTGAGATATTTTAGCAAATGACACTTTAAACCTAGATTTGTACAGCATATGACGGTTTTGAATTGTGTGGTAATACTGAGTACAGCTGCCAAATTTTCCTATAATACTTAGATGATTGTATTTGTGCCCTTTTTACTCTCATGGCTTTAGGTTTTCATATACTGACCTTCCTTGTTTCCTTCCCACCTGTTCAAAGTACAGGGTAACAATCATGGAAGTCTACCAGGATTAGTAGGAAATGCTGAATTTCAACGCGTAAGAAAATGATTCAGGTAACAGGGTATTCCATGGTTTCTAACCACCTTGTGTGATGACATAACCAGCCGTGCCTGCTTTTTATTTGGAGAACCCTGTAAAAAATAAAACCTGCGTTTATCTAAGCCTCTCTAACGTAAACCAAATCTGAACTCTAAAAATCTCGACTAAAAGACTTGACAAGAAAAGAGGGGACATTTCAAGTATGGTATTTGCTTTGCAAGAATGTCTTCAGTTTTGTGGATGTATTATTCTATGTGTGAACAGTTAGTGACTGCACTTTATGCATTCAGATAAAGTCTTGTTTCATGCCTCCGATGCATTTAAATGTAATGGTTTAAAAAGGGAACTAAAATGGATGGACTTTAGCTAGCGAAAATCATTATTTAAACTCAACATTTGGTTTACCCTACAATTGTTTTAATATAATGAAAACTGTATTCTTTAAAGGTTACCTTTACAGGATGGCCTCTCCTATTTTGTCACTGGGTTTACATCACACTTTGTTAAAAGCACATAAATGAATAATTTCAAACAGAGATGATGACTTCAGGTCTGTTCTGCTCTAGTCATTGGCAGGTAGGGGCACGAATATGATAATGTTGCCTAAACAAGTATAGAACAAAAATAACCACGAAGAGAAAATGTCTTTGAGTTTGGTATTTTGTAAGAAATCTGCAGTGCCCCTCCAGTTACAAAGTCTGTTTAAAAAATACAGGGGTTTGGATTTTGTGATGTTTGGTTTAATTAAAAGGGTACCATTTGTTCTGCTTAAATGTGAATACTAATGAGCTAATCTATGCAACTATGCAAAGCATAAGATTATTTTTTTAGTTCCCTACTCTTGATAACACTGAATCATATCTAATTTTTTCATTCTTGCACTTTTGTCTGAGGACTGGTTCATACAGCTTTTTAATTTTCTAGTATTTGCTTTAAACACTGTTGCTAGCAGCAATCAGAAAATAGTAATAATGTTGGCACAGAAATAAGTTAGCTGTAGAACAAGTTTGCAACTGGAAAATATTTATTGTTGCGTCTGTCTTTAAAAAAAAAAATTAAAAAAAAAAGATGCACTATTGTCTTTCCTTCATGGTTTTAGTTCTCAGTTGGGTTAAATTTATTAAATTGTACAACTGAGGAATTTTGTAATAGGTTTGCCAACTGCTATGTGAAGTTTAACTTGTGACCTCAAGAGTTCACTGACATCTGGAATGAGAAATTTCAGTTCCTCATGGCACAATATCTTCATATAATGTATGGAAACTGCAATACCTAATCTGACTTCAGATAGTAATAGTGCATCTTTCAGTTCAGGCCAAAGGCCCATTTCTGTACCAGAACACATATGAGTAGTATGCAATATTATGGAATGTAAACTCCAAATACCATACAGAAACCAATAAAACCTATTTTACAGACGTTGGTTGTATTTATTCAGTGGGGCAATAAGGGGGTGACTTCTTGAACTAGGAACCACAATTGCCATTTGGAATACAGCAGCGAAGCAGGTGAATTCCAGCTGGCAGGTCAGTGTGCCAGTTTGTCACCAGACAGAACCCTTTGGCTTTAAGCGTGTCGTAAATGTCTTGTAAATGTCATGTAAATGTTGTAAATGTACCTGCTGTTCTTAGGCTACCTCTTCTCCTTTTGAAATCAGTTACTTTTTTTTAATAGTAATGCAAAATATTCTAATTAAATTTAATTATATGCAACAAATACATAGAGTATCTCCCTAGTAAAAGAGACCTTCCATTTTTGTTTGGTGATCCTGGAACTACTACCTTTGTTGGCTCCGGTGTGTGCAGTACCACAGTTGTCTGTAAATTGGTGACATGGACTAATCATTCTTAGCAGTTAGGTTTTGCTCTTAGAAGGACTTTTTGGCATTTTGTATCAAGTTACTTTGTCTTGGACTCCGCTGCCAGCGCAGCCTCCTTCCTCCACTTGGCCTTCTTTGCCAGATTCAAGCTGGTTAAGGACTCGTGACGTGCAGCAGCCTGCAGAATGAAGATACTCTTTACAGTAAGGGTGGTGAGACACTGGAATGGGTTGCCCAGGAAGGTTGCAGATGTCCCTTCCCTGGAGGTGTTCAGGGGCAGATTGGGTGAAGCCTTGGGCTGTTTGGCCTAGTAGACGCATACCTGCCAGTGCCAGGGGGGTTGGAAGTGGATGATCTCCAAGGGGTCCCTTCCAAATCCTACCATTCCACTTAGAAGCAGCATAGTAGGAGTAATGATGCACTTCAGGGAGAGCTACCCGATCTCAAGAAGAGCCAGCACCCACTTAGACATCAGAGATGGCAGGAACATAGCATAGCTAAAACTATGTGTAAGCTGCTGCTCTTTTGACCACTTTGCATAGAATACCATCATTTCTGAGTATGAGAGATGATGCCTGGCTAGTGCTGTACTCACCTTTTTAGCTGAGGCAATCACTGCAAAACAGGCAACAATTGAGAGTCCAATCATGATGTAACAAGCTTTAACTCGAGCCTTGTTTCTTGCTCTGTCCAGCATCTCTGGCCTGCAATTAGTTATTGCATTGAATCAGTACAAAACTGAAATAGTTCTCCTTCAAAGCCTTGCAGAAATAACACCACAATTCAAAAATAAAACCAGAATTTGCTCTTAAAACAAGCATCTGTAGCTTGCAATGGTTATGTAACCCCCAGAACTGTGTTTTTCTGACCCTAAGCCAGTGGAAAAGCAACATGTAATGGATTTCCTAGAATCAAAATAGTTTTGGTTTGAAAAGACCTCTAACACCATTGAGGCCAACCATTGACCTGACACCACCATGGTCATTAAATCATATCCTGCAGTGCCATGCCCTCACATTTCTTGAACATCTCCAGAGCTGGTGACTTCACCACCTCCCTGGGCAGCCTGTTCCAAAGCCTGACCACTCTTGCAGCAAAGATTTTTTCCTAATAACCAATCTAAACCTGGCACAATTTCAGGCCATGTTCTCTTGTCTTACCACCTGATACTGAGGAGAAGAGCCCAACCCCTACCTCACTAGTAGCTCCTTTCAGGGAATTGTAGAGAGCAATAAGGTCTCCCCTCAACCTCCCCTTCTACAGACTGATTTTTAATTTGTTTTTAAGCTGATAAAAAAATTGCTCATGCAATAAATACTTAAGTAATTGGAGTAAATACACTAGAAATCATACTATGTTTAGACCATGGCTGTTAAACCACGATATGTTAAAAAAGGATAACTGCATAAAGAATTGATTCTGTGTTGTAAATTCAGATTTTGATCTCTTTTCACCCTCCAAACACCTTTGGCTTTGTTTCAAAGAAGATGAGTGGTAGCATGGGGCAGAGATGGAGTTTTAGAGTGGAGGTTCTGACCATAGGAGCCCGTACGAAGGTTGAGGGCTATGGTGCTTCTTCTTTAAGGCTTAATGCGATGGAAGAGGGCAAATCTGACATGGCCACGCCATGCTGCCCCCTTTCCTGCCAACACACATGAGTACGTGTCTTGTAGATGGCTGACAACAGCTGTAGTTCTAAGTAACTGCTTTGGTTTTGCTCAGTGGTAAACATCATCTTTAAAACAAACCACACGTCAGGCTAGCACACAAAATCATCAATCCACTAATCCATTTGCAGCAACAAAAGCAAGCCCATAAATGTTATTAGTTTGGCTTATTCACCTAATCACATTTCACAGTGTGGTAATTGAAACTCTGCTGAAGCAGATTTTCACTTTCCCCTTTGCTTTCTGCCTCTGCTTTAAGGAAAACAAACCTGATTATGTCCTTCCCTAATTGCACATTAGGGCCTTTGCCACTCAATCCATAGACAGACTGTGAGTGAACTTTTGCTGAAGTCAGTAGCAGCTGTTTGAAAAAAAGCCCAAACAAACCACAACCACCTTGAATCAGGATTGCAGATTTCATAGAATCATAGAATGGTAAGGTTGGAAGGAAACCTCAAGGATCATCTAGTTCCAACCCGCTGCCATAGGCAGGGACACCTCCCACTAGCACAGGTCACTCAAGGCCTCGTCCAACCTGGCCTTGAACACCTCCAGGGAGGGAGCAGCCACAACCACCCTGGGCAACCTGTTCCAGTGCCTCACCACCCTCACTGTAAACAACTTCCTCCTAACATCCAGTCTAAATCTTCCCTCTGCCAGTTTAAACCCATTGCCCCTTGTGCTGTCGTTGCAAGACCTTGTCAATAGTCCCTCCCCAGCCTTCCTGTAGGCCCCCTTCAGATACTGGAAGGCTACTCTAAGGTCTCCTGGAAGCCTTCTCTTCTCCAGGCTGCAGAGCCCCAACTCTCTCAGCCTGTCCTCATAGCAGAGCTGCTCCAGCCCTCTGATCATCTTTGTGGCCCTCCTCTGGACCCGCTCCAACACTTCCATGTCCTTCCTGTGCTGGGGGCTCCAGAACTGCACACAGTACTCCAGATGGGGTCTGACGAGAGCAGAGTAAAGGGGCAGAATCCCCTCCCTTGCCCTGCTGGCCACGCTGCTCTTGATGCAGCCCAGGACTCGGTTGCTGTCTGGGCTGCATGCGCACACTGCAGGCTCATGTTGAGCTTTTCATCAACCCAGACCCCCAGGTCCTTTTCCTCAGGGCTGCTCTCCAGCCATTCGCCACCCAGCCTGTATTTGTGCTTGGGATTGTGCCTACCCAGGTGCAGGACCTTACACTTGACCTTGTTGAATTTCATGAGGTTGGCCTGGGTCCACCTCTGCAGCCTGTGCAGGTCCCTCTGGATGGCATCCCTGCCCTCTAGCAAGTCAACTGTGCCACACAGCTTGGTGTCATTTGACCCTTAGTAAAAGTACCTTGAGCAGCCAGATCACGCTTGCAGGTAATGGTTATCTTGCAATGTTTTTTTTGGTAGTAGAGCAGTGGCATGGATCAGCTTCTAAGTCTCACAATTCTTATTATGCATTGCTATTTGTGATTCACAGCTCTAAAAAGACTTTGCCCACCCGGGAACCACAAAGTGGTAACACTTTCAAGGCCAGGTACTGAGCTATTTGTGGGCATGTATGTGGCAAATGTCTATGTCTCTTTGATGGAATCATTAGGGTTGGAAAAGATCTCCAAGATCACCAAGTCCAACCATCAACCCAGTGCTTCCCTGTCACTAAACCATGTCCTGAAGTGCCATTTCTACACATCCCTTGAACACCTTCAGGGATGTTGACTAACATATGGAGTCATAATATCTCCTAGTGACTTGAATAGCTTTTAGAGCTTCTGAGACCTGTCTAAACCTTTCTCTAGGGGAAGATGGTGAGACTAACACAGTGCAAGGAAGGTGGACTGTTTAGAAACAGCTCAGCAAGCAGCAGTGAAACTGTCAGGAGCCAACATGAACAGGCAGAGGATGAACCTGTTGCTGACACAGGTCTGCACACAGGTCATTATGGTCAACATAATACTCCAGACATGCTCATACTGTGATGATCAAATGTCCTAGGGAGGACTGGGACACTGTAGAACATCCTAAGAAAAGGCATTACAGGGGTTTCATGTGTTGAGTGACTGGCTCCCTTGGGGAACCTTAACTTACAGCCAAGTAGTGTGTTTTGGATGGGAATGGATCTTCAAAGATCATCTATTCCAGTGAGTCAACAAGAATGGAAGGCTAAGGCTTTGTCAAGTTTTCTTTGGTGGGGAATACTTGACTCATAGCCTCTTATTTTTCCTCAACTTCTATCACACATCATAATTCAGTGATGGTCAGCCCCCTCAGAACTGTTTATGGGAGCTATAAATAGAAAACATTATTTACCAATAACATCCTTCTCTGGTTGCACATTAGGAATAAGCAAAACAAACAAGCTACTACGTAAATGGAACCAAGGCTATCTGCTCAGATGGATCCAGTCCTTAATTCCAGGCTCTGGGGACCCCAGTAAGGAACATATTTTCATCTTAACCTCTAACTAGGACAGGAAATTCTTTTGCCCTCTAATTTGTTTCCAAGTTTTCAGTGTTGAAAAGCTTTCTGGTTTATAAAATCTGTGGAAAAGCTTTAGATCAGGCTCAGGTCACAACTTTCCCTTCAGCTCCATGTACCTCTTGGACACGAGCAGCTCACTTACGGGATTCTAGGAGGAATCTCTTCTTCTGTCTTGAAACGTCCAGTCCAGACAAGGATTTTTTTGTCGAACTGTGAAGGTTTGTAACTTGCAACCACCTTGTGAGCTTGCTCAGCTTAAAGGTTAGGAAAAAAAAACCAAACCACTTGGTCAAACCATGCACCAAGAGGGATGGATGGAGGGATGGAGGGATAGAGGGATGAATGAAAAGATCGATGGAGGGGTGGATGAAGGGATGGGTGGAGTGATAGAGGGATGGATGAAAGGATGGACGGAGGGGTGGATGAAAGGATGGATAGAGGGATGAATGAAGGGATAAGGGATTAAGGGATGAGGGAGGGATGGAGTGATGAGGCAGGGATGGAGGGATGGCAGCACTAGTGTAAAGGGAAAACCTCAGCCCGCCCTGGAATTTGAGGAGTAAATCAGGGATTAAATTCTGAAGTCAGCCTTTGCCGTTATCCTCACTCCGTCCCTTGGCACCGCCGCGTGCAGAGAGTGTCTCTGCAAGTCCGATCCCATCCCTCCGCAGCCCACGGGTTCCGAAGCCGGCAGGACATCGCTTGGCAGCGCCCGAGCGGCCGTGAGTCCATCCCGACGGGCAGCACCAGTCCCGCTCCACCGCGGCCCCGGGCCCCCCGAGCCCGCCCGCCGCGGGGCGCAGCCGCTCCTGCGGCTCCAGCCCCCCCAGCCCGTGCCGCAGAACCCCTTACCACGGACGGTACCCGGGCTCCGGGCGGGCTCCCCGCCGCCGCCGGCTGCCCGCGGCAGGGGCTGTCGGAGGAGCGCCGCCCGCAGGAGACGTCCCGAGAGGAGGCGAGCCGGCAGCATGGCGAGGAGCGGCGCAGAGCGGAGCGAAGTGCTGCGGAGCGTCCCTTTGCCTCGACGGGACCCGCGGTCTCAGACCTGGTCCCAGGCCCGGCCCCTCCCGCCCCAGCCCCGCTCCTCCCCGTCCCTCTCCAGCCGCGCCCCGGGGCGAAACGAGGCAGGGCGGCCGCCGGCAAGGGGGGGCGAGTGCTGGTGAGCAGCCCTTTTGCTCCTCCAGGCACTCCCGGGCTGATTTCGAGCACGGACACTGCAGCGTTCAGCTCAAAACCGGGTTACAGAGCAGGGGTGCTTCAGCTGAGGGTTAGACCAGAGTGGGCCCCTCAACCCAGCTCTGCCCACACCAGTCCTTGTTTTGCTGCTTTCGGAAGACTCAGATGTCCTGGTTCCCATTGCATGCTTTTCTGTTTACTTCAGCTGAAAAACTTTATAAATGTGTGTGTGTGTGTGTGTGTGTGTGTATAGGTATGTATGTATATACTTTTTCTTGGCCTTTCACATTATGGACAGATTCAATCTTTATTGAAAAAAAGAAAAAAGAATCAGTGCAAAGATATCCTCAAAGAAAATACTGAAAAGTCAGCAGAGAATACATACTCAGTGTCCCAGAAGAACTGTGCCTGGTGCACCAACAGTCCTGCATCAGATTTTCCATCTATCAACCACGGCCAGAACGTCTGTGGATGGCCAGAGGAAGTCCCATTCCCCAGGGATGGATCATTGCCTGTCCTCAGCCTGACCACACGACTGAGGAGTCTTGAACCATCCATAGTCAAAACCTCCAGTTACCTGTTTTCAAGAGCAGAGCCAGAGGTAGCAACATTCTTTGAAAGCAAATTAAGTAGAGGAAATCATAAATTTGTCACCAGCAAGTGGTTACAAAGTTCTAGTGGCCTTGATATGAAAACTTAAAAAAAAAAAAAGAGAGAAAGAAAGAAAAGAAAAGAAAAAAGAAGTTATTTGGACAAACATTTCCATCTGGAAAGATTTTCAATAAAGCAGTTTCTTTTCAGTAAGTAGTCCCATGTTGATGCTTTCTTATTCACACATGTACAGTTTCCATTCCACAACCATTGAACTACTAAGTCCTTACTAGTAAAACATCAAAGCCATTCCCATCCATTTAACTCATACCAACTCACAAAAAGAAATAGGGGGGGAAAAAAAAAATCATTCTTCTCACATTCTATTTCAGAACAAAATTTGCGTTAGCTAATGAGCTGTTTGCTAAATGAAAGAACCCAGCTGTCTGAATCAAAGCTCCACACTGGTCTTCTCCTGTCCTTCTCAAAGTAACAAAAAGGAAGTGTATGAACCTCTTTACACACCCCACACCCGTGAGTAGCTCTGTCCTATTTCAGAGCCCTTCTGGGGAGGTGGAGACACATCAACAGAAGTGACCTAGAGGGTGATAATGAGGTTGTAGTTATAGAATAATTTTGGTTGGAAAAGACCTTTAAGATCATCGAGTCCAGCCATTGCCTAACTCTGCCAAGTCTGGTGCAAACCCATGTCCCTCAGCACCACATCTCTGCATCTTCTAAACACCTCCAGAAATGGGGATTCAGGGAGCCTCTTCCAGTGTTTAGTAGCCCTTTCAGTGAAGAGTTTTCTGCTAATATCCAATCTAAGCATTTTCTGGTGCAACTTGAGGCCATCTCCTCTCATCCTAGTCTGCCTGTATTCCCTTTGCTCAAAGAGAGCAGTGTGGTGTCAAGCAGCTGTCCCTCTCTCTGGAAACACAGCTGGGAAGGGCAGGAGAATCAGCACATCTGGGCTATTGTGCTCTACTCATGCTGGTAACCCAGACATTTAGCCTTATTGTAGTTCCAATGATCGCAGGCAGGGCTATTGGGAGGAAGCCCAAAGAAGTAGTTTCCAGACCTCACCAAAGGGCTGCAGAGCAGAGAGCTGCATGAACCCCTATTTTCAGGGCTTTTTGCTCTCTGCATGGGGTAGCAGAGAACCCTTTATGTTCTACCTGCATATGATCACTTGCTCCTTGCAGATGAGGCATTTCAAAACATATGTAAGACAGCTCTGTGCAGCATCACTTGCTCTCCTGCCAAGTCTAACTAGAAAATCTGTTGTCTTCTCAGCTTCACCACTGACTGTGCTTTGTGCAGAAGACCTGAGATAGGCAGACACAACATGTAAGACTCCTTTGAAATTCTGCCATGTGTGATGTCTTTCCTTAAAGATACCTCTGTAGAGACCTTCACGTTGCTGTCACCACACCCTGCCCCTCAAGACGCTTCCCCCCTGCCCCACAGGGGGATTGCCCTCCCATATTTAGCTTTCAACCTAAAGGACATTTATGAAAGGAAGGCTGAGATCTCCTGGGAGGAAACACTATATAGGTGCATGTATTGCTGCTGTTGAGGCCAAACTGAAGTTCCTGAAGAAAAGTAAGGAAATTAAGTATGCAAACTCATTTTTAAACAATATGGCTTTAATCATTCCCTTTCCTTATATCTTCAAAAGATGACATGGTCAACACTTTGGAAAACAATAAATGCCAGTACAACATTGGAGCTAAATTAGCTTTTCTAACCAGCTTAGTGCTGACAGTCATTGTGCAATTGAAGCTTTGCTTCTCTCTTTTGGGGAGAGACTTTTTGCTGCATTGGTAGCCAGACTGCAGTATTCACAGCCATGGATGTATGATGTATGATCAGCATTCATCATATAAATACATGTGCATCAATCTCCATTCTTCCAGTCAGCTACAGAACATACATGAGTACTCAAATATGTATGGAAATTGCACCCTTGCCATTTAAATTACTTTAAAATGCCTTCACAGATATAGTCTAACACCCAACAAGCAATTTCATTGCCTGTGTCCATTGTTGAAGTGTTCTATAGCTGTTTTTAACAAAATATGAGTAGAAAAATCAGATATGGGTTACAGCATATAAATAGAAATCACAGGAAAATAGATATATTGTGCATCATAGTAATACATTTGTCTGTGTAAGACCAAATCTGCCACGATATCCAATTATTCCTGATCTAAGCAGAAGCATGGACAAGACTCAATCAATTTCTTATTACTTCACAGTAACATAGATTCACAGAATGGTTTAGGTTGGAAGGGACCTTGAAGATCACCTAGTTCCACCCCACCTGTCATGAGCAGTGATACCTTCCACTAGACCAGGATGATCAAGACCTCATCCAGCCTGGCCTTGAACACCTCTGGGGAGGAGGCATCCATGACCTACCTGGGAAACTTGTTTCAGTCTCTACTCACCCTCACTGTAAATATTTTCTTCCTAATACCTAGTCTACACATGGCACAGAAGCTTCTGTGCTCCAGACCATGGGCTTCATGAACATAGAGAAGTATGCCTCACAGTCCTGGACTGACAACACAGCTCTGCTGTTTGGCATTTGAAAAAGCTCTGTGGTCCCAACAGAAAAACTCCCCCTTCTGGGAACACACTTCTAGGAACACACCTTTTTGCTCTCTAACAGAAGGCACAGCACAGCTCTGTGTTCATGGAGCTGCAGAGAAAAGACTTTCCCAGTGCATCCTGTACTGGCTCATCTTTGTGCTATTTCAGTGTCGGCATGGCGCCTTGTCACTGTCAGGTTGAAAATTAGCTTTGTAAAATAGGTAGCAGAAAAGCTAAAATTCCCAAGGCATGCTCATGCTGATCCTGGTCATTACATCATCTAGGCTGATGAGAGGAATCGATTAATGGACACTGCATCTTCAGCTGAGCTGATAACTGGAGACGACCACAGTGAGTCCTCCCTCCTCATGCAACAGAGGATGCAGATGAGGGGAAGCATCCCCTGAGTATGGGGAAAAGAAGTAGATGAATGTATGTACAACTACAGAGCTCCAGAGAAGTTCTTTGATTTTTCTACAGACCTATTTCTAGCTCATGACCATCCTGGCAAATACAAAGAACTTTAAAAGTTCCTGCAGCACTCATCTAGAACAAGATATGAACAAGAAGGATTCACTGATACCAAGTTAAAAGGGTTACTTTGGGATGTTCAGGAGAATGGAAAACTTATCTTAAAGGTGGAGACTAAAGGACTGGGCCTGTTTATCGTAGCAAACAAAGGCTGAGAGAAGATTCTGTTTGATCCATAGAACAAAGCCAGGTGAGAAAAGAGCTCCTTAAACAATTAGACATCAAAAATGAAAAGAAAAAAAAAAAAAGCTAGGCAAACCCATATGTTCCCTCCTACATGTCTGAGTGAAATAGCTTCCTGACGCCTGTGCCTTACTTGGGGAAGCCAGATGGTGGAAGAGGTTCCTGCAGGTCTGCATGAGTAGGCTGGGAAAGGAAGTGAGCTGCTGAAGGGGACTCCTCCTCAAGGTGACTGCAGAAACAGGGGCTAGACTCCGTGAGCAAGGAGAGCCTTGTACATCTGGTAATGCCTAACTGCTCAAGTGGCAGAGGAGAAGACATTTCATGTGGCCTGCTCTCTTTGGGGATGCCAGAAGGCAAGAAAGACACCTGAAAGAGAAATGGCTCCCTAGGATGGCTTTTCATCTTCTAGTGCTTTAACTCTGCCTGGTCATATGCTGGAGAGTCTTTTCCTGACCACAGTCCTTGGAGTACTTTTAGGAAGAACTTTGCCTTTTATCAGTTTCTGCCCAGACAGTTGGCAATGGCCATTTCCATGCACAGAGTTCTCAGATTTACATGAGTCTGGGACAGTAGCTTGTGAGCTGGAAGGCTTTGAATCCAGAGAAATCTGACTAACAGCAACGCTGCTGGCACTCTTGGTGGAGTAAGTATAAATCATTTTGAGAAAGGCAGATTTTGTGTTGGTTTCTTGCTTGTAAATGATGATATAGCACTTGGGAAGAAAAGTGCAGCAGAGGATTCCATAATTGGATATTAACACAACGATGATTTCCACTGCTGGCAGGTATTTGCCAAAGGTAGTTGCATAGACAGGGATAAATACAATCCATGCTATGAAGTAAATTAGCATGCCAAAGGTGATGAATTTAGCTTCGTTGTAGTTCTCTGGCAACTTCCTACCTTTAAAAGCAAAGATGAAGCAAATGAAGGCGAGGGCAGCAATGTAGCTCAACATGATTCCAAAAGCCACAATGGAGCCCTCATTGCACTCCAGAATTATTGCTCTTGGCATGGAGAAATTTTGCTCCACAAAAGGTGCCCTAAATATTAGCCAGAAGGTGCAAATGATGACTTGAATTCCAGTGCAGGTGACCACAGTGGGAACAGGTTTATACACACACTTGAGGAAATTCTGCAGCTTGGGGTCAAAGCTGAAGGCTAGCAAAATTTTCAGTGACTTTATTAAAATACACGAAACACAGAGTGCAAAACTTATGCCAAAGAGGGCTTGTCTGGTTTTACACTTAAGTTCTGTGGGTTCATCTATGAAGAAGACAGTGCTTAAAAAAATGAGGAAGTGGCTGAAGAGAATGATGTAGCAGACAGTTAGGCCTCCAGATGCCTTTACAACAGGGGTGTGCACGTTTCTGGTAAATATTACACTGACTGACAAAACCAGGATGACCCCGAAAGCAGAGAGGAGGAGGAGGAAGACAGCAAACCAGTTGGTCCAGGTGAGGAAATGGATTGTCTTCCTGTAGCATGTGGTGCTGTTGATGGGAGCCCAGTAGCTTTTGTTGCTGCATCGGTAGCAGTAATCCATATCTGCAAGCAGAAATACAAGAAGGTAATTTAGAAACTGGGAGTAAATGAACCGCGAAGTGGATTATGGAGGCTTGGGCTGCAGGAGCAGTGGCTGCGGGGATGCTGAGAGCAGGTTGCCGTCGGCTGTGGCGGTCACCATCCAGGCGGAGGAGCTGCAGGGCTTCGCTGACAGCCGTGACCGCGGTGAAGCAGTGGCAGCGGCGGATGAGGTGGCAGCAACGACGGCGGCGACAAAAGTGGTGGCAGCAGTGACAGTGGTGGCAGCAGCCGCAGAAGGGCAGCAGTGGAAGTGGTGGCAGCGATGGCTGTGCTGACAGAAGCGGCAGTGGTTACTCTGGTGGCAGTGGTGACAGCGGTGGCAGCAGTGGCTGCGGTGGCAGCAGCGGAAGGAGCACAGGGGAAATGTCTGCCAGGTGGCAACAAGATCTGCCAGCAAGCAAGGGCAGGGAGGGTATAGAGAAAATTACCTAAGAGTGCCTTGGCTATAGCTGACCAGTGACAAGCGACCTGGACAGGCAAACTTTAACTGCAGCCTGAGCAATGGCTTGAGATTAAATCAGGTATCTCAGAGACATTTGAACTATGCTTCTGTCCTTACCTTTTTCAACAAGAAAAAAGCCCAACTTGCCCTTTGCTGGCAGCTCGTGATACCAGCAAGAATAAACATTGCTTTAGGTTATGCTTTGAAAAGTTACTCCTGCTTTTAAATGCCTGTCTTCTGCTGTGGAGAAATTTCACAGCTATTTGAATTTAAAAGGTAGAATTTAATTTCCTTCTGGTCTCACAATATTAAAAATGCATTGCTCTGCATTTTCCCTAATTCCATCTCCTTCTTTCATATTTAATTTTTTTCCCTATTAAAAATGTTGCTTGACTCAATAAATGAACCAGTGGTAAAGTACAAAGGTTTGATACTAGAAAACATTACTGTTACATCAAACTTCACAGTACTCTCTGTGTAAGACAAAAAAAAAAATCTTCTGGTAAGCAAAATACAAAGTTCAAGGGAACTTTGTAACAGACTCATAGAATGGTTTGGGTTGGAAAAGACCTTCAGAGATCATCTACTCCATCTCTCCACCATGGACAGGGACTTCTTCCACAAGGTCACGTTGCACAAAGTCCCATTCAGCCTGACTTTGAACACTTCCAGGAATGGGACATCCACAGCTTCTTTGGGCAACCTGTTTCAGTGTCATCATAAAATAAAAGTCTTCCTTATCAGGTTGGGTGTACTATAGGAAGACAGGGAAGCAAGGCTCTAATTGGGTGATAAAGCAGCCAAACCTTCCATCCTACCAAAGGATAATGTTAGTCAGCTGAAAAAATCCAATCACTTAAAGTTTGGTCTTGTAAAAAAGCATTTAAACCAAGTTCAATAGTCTGAACATTCAGATGTGCAAAACTGAGCATAAACAAATATTTTAATCCCATTCCAAACTTATACCCAAGGTTGCCAAGGTACATTATACCCAAACAAAACAATTGCATCGATGCCTAAATACCCTCTCATTTGGATCACAATTGCTTACCTGTTTGATTGCTGTAATGGTTTTCTGGGCAGTAAACACACTCATAACAGCATGTGTGTGGACTTTCTGTAACCTTCTTCATCTGGCCTGGCCTGCAGTGCTGGGAGCATGTTGACTGAACCTTCTGTAACATGCAGAGAACACAAAAAAACCCATCAGCTCAGATACAACTAATTATTAAGGAACATTAAAATAAACTTCGAGTAATTCTGCATTTTGCACTGTCTTTTTGTATCTAACATATTTTAAGGGCATCTGAAAATGATGTTGAAAAAAGTGACTGTAGGCTCTATGATTATTGTACTTTCTCCACAGAGTTAACAAGTGCCAGGATGGGGCATTACTGATCTGATGATTTCATCATTTTGGCCCTGAATGCCAATCAGCAGAATAGTTTGTACCCTTAAAACTCAGATCAAAGTGTTTCGTGTGGATCTGAACTGGAATCCAGACTGCTGAACAGCTCCAAAAGATCAGCAGCATCTGCTGAGGGCTTCGAATGAACTGCTTCACAAGTGCAATCCTGAAACTCTGCTCAGCTGCTCTGAGCCTAAGGGAGACAGCTCAGCTCAGGGAAGATACCTGGGCAGGTGCTCTGGACTGCAGCTCTGACACTCCTGGGCCAAGAAGTATCACTCTGATCTGATGCCTGATCTGGGAGCATTCTTTTGAGGTCTGTATTCAGGTCATCCTTGTAAATGTATTTTAAGTTGTCTGAAGTACTGTGTACAGTTCTGGAGCCCCCAGCACAGGAAGGACATTGAACTGTNAAGTAACCCTAAGGGATGCTGCTATTTCTTCTCCCCACAAGGTGATGGTCTTGAGCAGATGGAGACATTTCCTTGCCATCCTGGGCAGTGCCACAAAGAAGGACTAGATATGAGGGCTTTTTCTGCCTTCAGCCTTTTCCACCAGCTGAGTCCACATACTGAATTCAGCTCACCTCGTAAGCATTCTCTCCACATCCCATTAGTGCTAGGGACTTTGCAGTGCAGAGATGTACAATGAACTAAGATCTCTTCTTCTGCACAGTTGACAGAACAGCACAGCTGGACCTGGCCAAGGCCACCCATTAGTCCTGTCTACACCCACCTCTCCAGGTGGCACCTCAGACTTCTGTAGTCGTGCTGACCTCAGCTCTAACAAAAAGAAATACTCAACAAAGCATGGCTGTTGTTTTCCTTTGAAACAGTAAAGTCAACAGATTTGACTCCCCATGTACAAAATACATGGTGGTGATACATAAGAGAGGGGAATAATTTTTTTGGTTTAAAACCCATTTTCAAGATTCTGGATTAGCATCCTTAGGACAGACCTAACTTCTCATCTTTGGAAACCTTCTGGAGAAACCACTTTCAAACCACTGACCCTGCTAACTGCTTCTCAGGATGCATGGAAGTGGTGGAATATACCCAGAGAGGGTTCTTTGCTTTGGAAGGAGAACATGGAACCAGATTTCTAGCCAGCAAATAGTTCAGCTGCAAATACTGGAGGGAGAAGAAATTATGAAACACATTTCACATACTATGTCAACTGAAGTTACCTTTAAATCCAGAAAGTCTTTTTTCTTCTCTTCATCCTCAAAGATAAAGCCACCTTTCTCTGGGTCATATTCTGCCATAGTGGTGATCTCCATACGGCCATCAATTTCTTTCCAAAGCAGGACACTGTACCTGGTGTTTATATCTCCGTTGGAGTCAAACTTGATTTCTTTATCATCATTAATGATTGTAACGTTTTTAAGCTCTTCAAGGAGCTGAACATAAGGATCAATAACTTCAGTCAGTACCATGTCAATCTGATAAACTCAATAGTTTAACAGCTGTGTGATAATATCAAGCTAAAAAGAAATGTTGCTTTTTAGGAGTAAAACCTTTAAAGTTGCCTTTATAACTGTTAAATTTGATATCTGACACAGGATTACATTGACATTAAAAATCTATAATAACCACCCCCCCAGAATTTCTGGTGTTGTATACAAATACTCATGTCAGTACTCCCTTCCAGCCTTGGCACAACGATGAATTGGCATGATGACAGATTTGTGCTTGCAAGAACTAATGCCCTTTTTAAACAACTTTCTGCAGAGAAAGACCATGGCTGGTGCTCCTGTTATTAATTTTCCTGTCATCAGAGTTGATCTAGGCAACATTTGCTTCCAGAGTGAGCTCCCCCCAGCATATCTAGAAATATCTGCCATTGATTTCAGCTGTGTCTCTGACTGATGTTGTCTATTGCAAGGTGAGATTCAGGACTGCCAAATGAATGCCTACCAGTTAGCTCATATCATAATGGCATAATGCTAATAACCAGCAAGGCCAGACTGACTGATTGTAGGAAGCATCAGAACAAGCATGCTTTGATAAGGCCCTTGTCCAGCTTCACAGTGCAGCCCATTCTGTTCAGCAAGGGGGCACTTCTCTTTCACTCATCACAAACAGTTAGACCATTAGGTTCTGTGTACATCAAGGCATATATAACCAAATCCCAATCCATGGGGTAGGACCATGGAAGGACATTCATTGGCTGCCCTGGTTCTAAACTGAAGGTTTTATTCTTTCGTATGCTTAACAAGTTTTGGCAGCAAGGGTTAAATCATAGAATCATAGAATCATAGAATGGTAAGGTTGGAAGGGATCTCAAAGATCATCTAGTTCCAACCCCCTGCCATAGGCAGGGACACCTCCCACTAGAACAGGTCACTCAAGGCCTCATCCAACCTGGCCTTGAACACCTCCAGGGAGGGAGCAGCCACAACCTCCCTGGGCAACCTGTGCCAGTGTCTCACCACCCTCACTGCAAACAACTTCCTCCTAACATCCA
>WBNM01042885.1:163691-179056 GCA_013399055.1 Ramphastos sulfuratus
AGAGCAGTACAGGGAGAAATAACTCAGTTTTCTTCACCTGGTGTACATAATCTGTCATTTTTTCCCATGTAACATGCACAGTTTTAGAAAGTCCACCTAATGTCACTGCATCTTTGCCAAATTATGAAGAATCAAAATGTGCTTCTAATCAATATTGCATCTGAGCTGGCTGTTGCATAGTTGTGGGGGACTGGATAGGATTTTTTTAAATGGTATGTACTCAGGCAAGTCATTTAAGCTTTCTCTCTCCCAGTTTCTCAGTTGAGTCACCAACCCTGGATGTGTTCAAGGGTGGTTTGGATGTGGTGCTTAGGGCTATGGTTTAAGGTGAATCTTGTAGAGTAGGGCTCTAGGTTGGACTTGGTGATCCTGAGGAGCTCTGCCAGCCTGCATGTTGCTGTGATTCTCTAACAGTCTGGGCACAATAGAGCCTTTAGAATACATTTGGAGCTTCAGGCAGAAGGGGTTAATAAATAGCAACATTTTGCTGTCACTGGTGGTTATTTTTGCAAAGTCTGTAACAGCAGTGACTGTTGTTTCTCTAGATGTAGAGATGCATGATGTGGATGAGTTGATCCAAAGCTATATAGATACATGTATGTAAATTTCTAGAGAGTGATTTAGTGTGGAAGAAATGTGTTACTAAAACAGTACAGAGGGGAATAACTGTCTCTTTCAGGTTTCTTCATGAGTTCTTAGGCTCTTAGCAGGACTTTTAATTTGGGTTCTTTGGGATTTAATTCAACAGTGATGTAAATGAAGCTGCATAAAGTTGTATTCCTTCTAGACCAGTCCTGCATTTGCTACATTTGCATTTACAATTTCATGTAAGAGTTTTATTGTTACTGACTGTTGGTGGTTTTTCTTTTTTCTTTCAAATCTGCTATCTTGGTTTGACCTGTCCTGACCTAGGATAAGAGGTCAGAACAAGTCAGAGTGCTTCAGTGCTTGTTTGACTTTCAAATGAACTTTTGTTTAATCCTCTGAGTAAAAGTGTAAAAGTGAATACTCCTGAGCAGGTTCTTGGGTGAAAGGTCAGGTCAGGTTTACTTGTCTGATTTTTCCTCTTCTTTTCCCACCCAGCAGTTTGATAACAAGTACCTCACCCATCTTAAAGATTGTGTCTAGTTTCCCTGCCATTCACTTCAGCATAAATCAAGACCAGAGAGAGGAATAGTCTGTTGCATTTGCACTTTCAAATCAAGGTCCATTAGAGAGGAGAATATCTGAATTTAAGCAAAACAGAAACAATGATGAGAGAGGAGAATTGAGATCTCAGTGAATGTTCTTATCCTGGAGTATCTCCATCTCTCAAGAGCCCTCATTGCTGTGCACCACAGTGGTTTGCAGCCACAGGACCATCCACCAGTAGCTGAATAGCTGATATGTCAACTGTAGATTGGCTATGCATTTTATTCTACCTCACGTGAGTAGTTAGCAAGAAGTTCCAGCAAGGAACCTGCAGGCTGGAGCCCTCATTTCAGCTGATGCCTACTCTGTGTGCTCTTGAAGGTGATGGGGGAGGTGTTAGGGTAGCTAAGGAAGCCCAGCAGCTAAAGATCTTTTCTGCACTGGTGGAGTCATGAGTTTATTGCATCTATGAAGGAGGAGACAGTGAGTATGCAGTTACTGACCACCAGCTAGCTATCTCTATGAGAAATGCAATCATCATCCTCTCCCTGTAGTAGAACACAGCTGTGGCTTAGCATCATGAGCTCTGCAGACAGCAATGAAGTCTAGTTCTCATAGAATTATAGAATGGTAAGATTGGAAGGGACCTCAAAGATCATCCAGTTCCAACCCTCTGCCATAAGCAGGGACACCTCCCACTAGTACAGGTCACTCAAGGCCTCGTCCAACCTGGCCTTGAACACCTCCAGGGAGGGAGCAGCCACAACCTCCCTGGGCAACCTGTGCCAGTGTCTCACCACCCTCACTGCAAACAACTTCCTCCTAACATCCATTTTAAATCTCCCCTCTTTCAGTTCAAACCCATTGCCTCTTGTCCTGTCATTGCAAGACCTTGCCAATAATCCCTCCCCAGCCTTCCTGCAGGTCCCCCTCATCACTGAGGCAGTTCGATACTGCTGGTCTAGGACATAGTCTGTGGTTTCACCTGGTGAAGAAAATCAGGAGCAAGAGTACAAAGTCATTTAGAAAAAGGATCAAGCTAGTAAATTCAGAAATGTGTGAGCAAAAATGAGATGAAAACTATGCAGAGAGAATGAGGCCTGAAAGAATTCACATCATACCTCCCAGGGAGCAACAGCAGAAGGATCCTTGCAGTCTCTGTCTTGGCATTGCCCTTTAATGGCGTGAGCAATGGCATAGACTGCAAGTTCAGTGCTGTGGATAAATCCTGGTTCAATGTGAGCCTTCAAAAAGTCATCACTCCAGATCTGATATGTGTTCTCAACATTTTGCAGCAGATCATCCTGGGATTGGTTTGAAATGCACATTTGAAAATCATGGTAGTCCAGGTGTGCACAGAGCGACAAAAGCATCATGTATTCACGTAAGAACTTGTTGTTCTCCGTGGGCTTCTCAGGAAGGTTCCTCAGAAAGTCTTGGAATGCAGAAATGTCTCCACTTTTAAATCCAAACCCCACAATGGTTCCCAGCTGTCTGATATTGGGAATTGAGCTGATTTTGACTGCAGCAGACCAGTTATCACTTGCAATCCAGATTTTATTCACGTTCCTCTCAACTGCCTTCTTAAACAGCTTGAGCACATGGATCTGTCTCATAAAGACAACGATGACATTCACTTCAGTTTCCTTGACAATCTTCTCAATTGCACGATCAACTTTGCTTTGAAAGGTGTTGTCAGACAGATAGGCAGGCAGCAGCTCTTTAAAAGCTATGCAAACGTTGTTTGCCATGGCCTGGACCCCAAAGCTCTCCAGAGCGAAACGCCCATTGTCATCATCAGTGGCTATTACTCCAATCCAGTTCCACCCAGACTCACAGATCAAGTGGGCCATTGCTCTTGTCTGATGAAAATCACTGGGGATAGTCCTGAAGAAAGAAGGAAACCGGATTTTGTCACTGAGGATTTCAGCTGATGATGCAGGACTGACCTAGGAAGAGCGAACAATTCAGTTATGGAGGTAGTCTCCTCCAGAGGACACCAAGAGATCCAAGGCTGCTCTTTGATTGCTCTTTGATCTGGCCTGACCCAGGCTCCCTCCTCCTGTGAATGAGCATCAGCGAGGTGCAGCCAAAGGGAGCAGATCTCCTCATCCTGCTCTTAACATGCAGAGGCAAAGTTTGTTTGCATATAGAGGGATCTATACAGATCCCTAAGGTAAAAAGATCTGTTTGTACAAACAAGTGGACACTGTTTCTCTTTCCTCATTAAACCCTCTGCTGACACTTTTTGTGATGTGCAGTTAATTTAAAGATTTTATGTAAATTTCACAGAATCATAGAATCAAGCAGGTTGGAAGAGCCCTCCAAGCTCATCCAGCCCAACCTATCACCCAGCCCTAGCCAATCAACCAGACCATGGCACTAAGTGCCCCATCCAGGCTTTGCTTCAACACCTCCAGGGCCAGTGACTCCACCACCTCCCTGGGCAGCCCATTCCAGTGCCAATCACTCTCTCTGGCAAGAACTTCCTCCTAACCTCCAACCTAGACCTCCCCTGGCACAACTTGAGATTGTATCCCCTCATTCTGTTGCTGGTTGTCTGGAAGAAGAGCCCAGCCCCACATGGCTACAACCTCCCTTCAGGTAGTTGTAGACAGCAATGAGGTCACCGCTGAGTCTCCTCTCATTCATGCTCAGTACTAGTTCTACTCTTTTCATCCTCATCCACATAACTGCTTCAGTGAAGGCAGAAAATTAAACCTTTCAAAATGAGTATGACAGGTGTGCTGGTGTAAGGATTGTGGCTTACTCTGTTCAGATACCACCAACATACTGCTCAAAACAATATTTGAAACAGTGGAAGGATTAACAGAAGCTACCATTTGATGGTATTGTTACATTTTATTTTTTTTTTGCAGTATTTTTCTGTCCTTGAGTGTGTTTATGTTTATGGTTATGGTTAACCCACAGCTATAGTACAGAATCAGAGAATCACAGAATTAAGCAGGTTGGAAAAGACCTCCGAGATCATCCAGTCCAACTTATCACCCAATAACTTCTAATTAACTAAACCTTGGCACTAAGTGCCTCATCCAGCCTCCTTTTAAACACTACCAGGGATGGTGACTCCACCACCTCCCCAGTCAGCCCATTCCAATGCCAATCACTCTTGTTGTGAAGAACTTCTTCCTAACGTCCACCTGAACCTGCCCTGGTGCAGTTTGAGGCTGTGTCCTCTTATTCTGACACTGTTTGCCTTACTGCCTTTGTTCAGACAGGTGAATCAAGCACTCCGTTTAGAGTTGAATCTCATCCTTCTTGGTGCTCTCAGGCTGAGCCAAATCCTGCCCTGTAGCAAGTGTGGCTTTTGCAGTTGCAGTGCTCAGAGCCAGGCCTTCACTCTAAACATGGTAAATTTGATCTTCTGTCCAAAATGAAAGGGCTGCCCCCAACCTACCTGTGGGATTAGCTGCAAGGCCAACAGCCTGGACACTGCCATCGACACCTCTGAGTAGCTGGCTCCGGTGACCGCCTTAATCCTTGGGACATAGTCTGAGTAGTTACACCTGAACTCTACAACATCCTCAGAGGAGTTGGCTTTAGCCAGGAACCTCAGAGCAGACGCCATGGCTTTTGTGACATCTGCACACGTGTCGTAGATTTCATAGCCCAGAGTGACTTCAGGCAGCAGGGTGGAGTTGTTGATGGTTTCGATAGCGTGGATCATTGCAAGTGTCTGAAGAAAAATCTGAATTTCAAAGCTGTCAAGAAGCAGAGAAGCTTTATTTTAGAAAAAACTAGCACTGCCAGCAAGACTGAAGCAAAGCCTCTCTTGAGTATATCCCCTAGAATTTGACACCTACTGAAAAGAAGTGATGGATACTATGTCTTGGGTGATTTGGGTTGGGTTTTTTTTTTAGTGTACATAAGAGTAGAAGCTGTGCACTTTTGTGTATTTTGTTTTCTCATTTTGACATTAAGCAAAATACACACAAAAAAATTACACCTGAATAAAAGCAACTTTGTGGGAAAAAAGTTAATAAAATAGGTTAGATGAACATTTGCAAGCAAGACCTTCAGGAAACATGTCTCAAAGTCAGTGAAGCTATTTCAATGTACTTCACCTGCCCAGGAAGCCTTTTGAAATGTGTATTTACTTTCACCAAAACCAAGAGACAAACGAAGAACTAAATCATCTTAGAGGTCTTTTTCAACCAAAACAATTCTATGGATCTATGACAAAATATTTCAGAACAGAAGGAAGTATTTCAGAGGCTGAGGCCTTCTAGTGCTTCCCAAAACCCTCTCTGAACTTGCTGAAGTTAGAACAGCTGTTGCCTTCTTCTCCAGTGAATATTATAGCAGATGCTTAATCAGCACAAAATGCCTGCAGTACAGCAAACCCTCCCCGCAGAGAAGCCTCTCTAAGTGATTATAGATCTTGACAACTAAATTAGATTACAAATGGGCTTGAGACAATAGATGACTCCGTAGCAAAATAGTGGAGAATTCAGCAAATTGGAACTTCATCCTTTTGAAATAAATCCAGATGGATACCTTCATGTCCAGCTGATGACTAGAGTCAGGTATGGGATTAAGCTGCATTAAAAAAAATCAAATCAAATTTGAGATTTGCACCTTTATAAAAATTAAAGAAAAATGCATGTTTGGGATTCCTGTACATAGGAAGTCTTTGTTACATAAAATCACAGAATCATGGAATCATGGAATCAGTCAAGGGTTGGAAGGCACCACAAGGATCATCTAGTTCCACCCCCCCTGCCATGGGCAGGGACACCTCACACTAGATCAGGCTGTCCAGAGCCTCATCCAGCCTGGCCTTAAACACCTCCAGGGATGAAGCTTCCACCACCTCCCTGGGCAACCCCTTCCAGGCTCTCTCCACCCTCCTGCTGAAGAACTTCTTTCTAACACCCAGTCTGAATCTACCCATTTCTAGCTTTGCTCCATTCCCCCTTACAATGAAGTTCTTCAGCAGGTTTCCTCCGAATTCTTTTCAGAAAGCTTCATGTTACAAGCAGAGTAGGATTTAGAGCCAACAAAATAAATACTCTCATGCACAGTATGAACTTGAGTGCACACATGACATAGTGTTGATATATAATCTGTCCTATAATGGAGTGCCATGATTATAATGCAAAGTGTAGTAATTACAGTAATTATAACAATGACTAGTGTCTAGGCAGCAAGATACTATCAGAGGTTACAGCTGAGGTGCCCTGTGAGGTGAGGGACACCTTTTAATACCTGCTTAGGTAAGATGGAAGGGTGCACCTGTGTTCAAATCACGTAGGTGTAACTTCATAAGGACCCGTGCCCAACTGCTCAGCAGAGTTCTTCAGACAGAGAGCAACAAATTAGCTTTTACATGGAAATTAATTTATCACCTAGCACAAACCTCCAGGGCTATTTGGTTGTGTATGAAGACTGAAATAGGATCAAATGTTCATTCCCTTCCTCAGGCAGCCACAGTATTTTCTTCCTTAACTTTGCCATGCTTGGTCACCCTGTATTAAATTATATACAATTTATGTGATGTCAAAGATCTTTTTGAACACCAAGAAGTGCAAGAAAAGCAGATTGGTATTGCTACAAGAGGAACATGCTCCATGCCAGTGATCTCTTCTTTTCTATACATTTAATTTCCAGCATTACTCACCCAGCACAGTTCTGGATTATTGGTTTGATGGGATACTCCTCTGGACGCAGCATTTTGCTGTGGACTGCAAACAAGCCTCCAATAATGATGTCCCCTGGAGAACTGGCACCCACAAAGTCAGCAGGATTCTGGCAAGAGAAAGCAGTGTCAGTGCTGACCATAAGGCAGGGGATCAAAAAGCTAACGAATGCCATGTTTCTGTTTCCCTTGCTGCCTGCCAGCTTTAAGTCGATTAACCAAGCTGCAGGGCCAGCGAGGGCTCCTGTGTCATCTGTAAACAGCAGCAAAGGCAAAGGCTGCACTCAGAAGTTAGTCACACCTCATAAGGTGCTTTTATTTGCTTCACTGGCTGGGGCTGTTTAACTGAATGCACCAAAAGCAAGGCTGTCATGTAAAATATAAGAGTCCAGGGGTGTGAGAGTGAAGAGGCAGAAAGATAAACGAGTTTAAAAGCAAATGTTGGACATAAAATCTGTTCTGCTCTGCTCAAAGATTTTGTACCTTAGTTGATTCACTTGGCAAATATTTTGGTATAAATCTGGGCATGTCTTGAATATCTTCCAAGTGAGTGCAAGGTGCAAAGAAGCAATCACGTAATAAGGGAGTGGTTTTGCTGTGACCATATTTTAAGGGTCTGGTCCAAAGAGTACTGAAAACAGACCCCCTTGTCCTTTAAACCAGACTCTGATCCAAAGAATCTCAACCTTGAACTATCCCTTCTCTTAGGGGATTTTAAATCATTGTATTAAAATGGTTTGGATGAGCTAACAGTGGTTCTGCTTCACACAGTCACAGAATCACAGAATGTCAGGGGCTGGAAGGGACCTCCAAAGCTCATCCAGTCCAACCCCTTGCCAGAGCAGGATCACCTACACCAGATCACTCAGNCACAGCTCCCAGGTCCTGCAATGGGCTTTTTGAGTTAGGTTTTGTATTTACAAGCCAGACCACATCTGCTGCTGGTTAAGCTGATCAGCACAGAACAGTGGGAAAATCCTAATGCTAGTCCTGTTTGCTGAGAGGACGGAAGCACTCTCCCCTCTGTGCCCGAGGACACCAGCACAGGAGCTGTGGGAGGATCAGGAGAGAGCTGTTCTCAGCAGCACTGTTCTCTGGTTTGCAGGAATCCATACATTGCACCAGAAGGGAACTGGGGGAAAAGTGAAGCAGAGGCTGGACTCTCAGCTGTCATAAACTCCAGCCATAAACAGCCAAGTGAACCTCTGCAGGGCAGAGACATGACTGATGCTGCTAACCAATACCAATTGACGTAAGGGACAGGGATTTGGCAATAATCTCTTCCTGTTCTTGACATTGGCTTATTTCTCTGTTTTCTTATAATGACTTCTTCAGATTCTTCTGCTTTTGATATTATGCCAAAACACTCTTGAATAGGATGGGGTCAGTCATAGTGTTTGTTGTCCAAACTGTTCTCTGACTCTATGACAAAAAGGCTGGGTTTTACATGGAAATTTTGGATCAAGGATTACATTCTGTCCATTACATATTATTTCTGATAATCATACTGCTCACCATAGAAATCTCTGAATTATCATATTGTGCTTTTTCTTTCATCAGTCTCTTCAGAGAGTGTCCATGTACAACAGAGGTGTTTTTTCCAAATGCAACAGCCAAATGCAAATCTTAACCCATAGCTGAGTTACCATTCAGCTTCTTTGTTATAGCAGAGCAGCTTATATTTATTTCATCTGCACTCTTTCTTTCCATGTGGCATTCTCACTGTGGGGTCAGGGCATACAGTAAGCAGCTGCCTGCATTTCCTATGATGTATCTGATCACTTATTTGCACTTATAGGCAAATGATGGTGCCACTTTATTCTGCTTCTGGTTGCACTGACTTGCAAAAATTCCACTTATTTCAAAGGTTTTCCACTTGAATTATAGAGGTGTAACTGTAATCAGACTCTGGCCCTGAGTTATGAGACATTCACCTGCAAATATGCATGTACTCATCCCTCACCATCCATGCAATGCACTCCAAAGCCTGATTCCTCCTGCTCTGCTGTTTCCTTTATTCTGACTCTGATTATGTAATTTATTTTTTTTTTAATAAAACATCTGTGTACTTAGGAGGTAGCTAAAGCTCAAGACTGGAGCTAGTCATTTCCTTAAGCAAGCCACAAGAAATATTCAGCTCTATGCCTGTAGTATAAAATGTGACTTTTAAGGACCTAACACAAAGTACTGAATTAAGGACTCAGTGGGAATATAGCACTGATCATTTGAGACTTTAAATCTGTTATAGTTAAGCATTAGAAACAGAGAAGAGACTTTACTTTGGCCATTCAGTTCTATGGAAGAGGATTTTACCTACAAATAAACCCCCTAATTTGGTCCCTTTGGAAAGTGGAAGTTGACACAATAAACATCTCATATAATTGGTGCATAATTTCATGTTATTTATTCATGTTCATGTTCATGTTCATGTTATTTATTAAAACACCATGAAATGAGATGTGCTGCAAATTCAGCCACTTAGAGTTTATGTCACAGTCTATTTTCACAGGGGAGGGCTTTTAATGTTATTGGTTGTTTTCAAGACCTGTCTCACAATTACTGCTAGTGCCCAGAAGAATTTAAAAGTGTAACTGAGATAGCTCAGCCTAGTCCAGTACTGCAGAATTAATTGGAAGTGTTTGTAAATGCCCTTTTTCATTGAGCAATAAAGGTAGGTGCGCTGCACAAAATGTTCTTTACTTAAAATTTAGCTTAAATTTTAAGTTAACTAAAGTTAGTTAACTTAAACTTAGTAAACTAAAGTTAAGTAAATTTCACTAAACCTTAACAGTTGCCTGCATAGGAGACAGCAGGTAGGTTGGCAGGTAGGTTTAAGCAGAAGATTGATGGGAATCCTATCCTCAAGAAGATTAAATATTAGTTAGGATTGCCAGCTTTATAGACCCATACAACAATTGCATATAACCAAATTATTTTTAATTACTGAGTTTCTTTCAAGGAAATGTAAACAATGGAGAAGAAAAAGAAAAAAAAAAACCAAAACAAACCTTGACAACAAGGAGCAGGTATTGCATTACTTAATTTTAATTATCTTTTAAAGTAATCTTGTGTTTACTGGGACCCTACATAGATCACTATGAGATACTGAAATTAAAGAATGGGAAGGTGAATACTCATTGTTTTGATTTATGGCCTGTTAGTAATAAATAAATAAATAAACAAACCCACATCAACAGTGAAATGGAATTTGGACCGAAGCCAAGCCATCGCATTAATTCCTAAGTTAATTTTCAAGTTCATTAGGTTTGTCCTCTAGAGGGTATCAGCTGAGCTGCAGGATGGGGAGGACGAGTCCCGTTGCGCTTTAGCAGGTCAGAGTGCTGTAATGTGCCTCCTGATGCTCTCTGGAAGTTGGAGTTCCCCTAATGTCAATGTTGCAGTACTGCTGGTGGAAAACTGAGGTGCTGCAATTTCTGCTTAGAGGAAGGTTATGGCAGTGCCTTCAGCCTCCTGTCAGGGCTATCTTGAGCAGCCCCTCAGTAAATTCCTTTTCAGAAAGTATTTCAGTCACTAGGCAGTCTTGTGCATGTTCAGTGCACCTCTGCTGTTTGTGCTACAGCAGAGCTATAGGACACTAAAACAGAGCTGTGAGGGAGAACACAATTAATTTCTACTTTCTTTTTTTTCAGGTCAGAGCACAGATGTTTGTTTCATTTAGCTTCTTTCTCTGACATTTTAATACACTTAGACTGATCTTCAAGTCAATGCAGTTTTGACACAAGAAATCAAGTGAATTTGACTTTTCTGATGTTGAAGACAAATAGTTTCATCTGTTCCAAATTTAATTTCTCCATAAATGATCTGTTGGGGTGTTTTTTTTAATCATTTAGCAGGGTTGTTCCTACCCCACCCAGCCAAGAAGACAGTCAGCTGCATTCAGGTCAGTCAGTCATAAAATCCAGCTTGATATGTATGACTCTGTTAATTAAACTATCATTTTCAGCATTCCTCATTGGGTTTTACTTCTTTCTCTTCTCTCTTTTTTTTGTTCCCCTCTTTTCCTTTTTTTTTCTTAATTCTTTTTTCTTTTTTTCTTTCTTTTTTTTTTTTTTTAATCAATTCAAGGTTGTCACTGTCACCCTTATTCTGAACTTTCTTATTTATTTTGGTTTTCTTTAGAGATCTTAAAAGATCTCAGCTCACCTTACAAGGTTTTACTGATTGTGTTATAAAAGTAAACATACACCTGCAAAGAGAGTACAGGCAGAGCAGGTGACACTCATAAAAATTCCTTTCTGATAAGGAAAAGAACCCCAAACAGTGAACCTGCAGGAGCCACTCTGGAGACTGACTTCAATCTTCAGAGTTAAAGACTGATTGGGGGAAAAAAAACCAAAGGTTTTGGAAGTCAGAATTTTTAATATATGCCAATGTAACATTATTGAGATAGAAATGTGAATAGAAGAATGAAAGAAATGCAGACAGCTCATCTGCAAGTACTAGCTTTATATGTGCCTCCAAGTAGCTGGCCAAAGCAAGCAGCCAGAAGGAGGAAAACAATTACAGAACTACTTTGTCATGACTGTCTATTATACTGTTGTATTCCTGACATCACTCAGTATATGTACATCAACCAGTTCCTCACCCCTCCCATCCTCTGTCCTTGCTCAGATCACACGTTTTGATTAGAGCTTGCTGGTGGAATGACTTAAAAAGCAATGGGAAATGAAATACCAAGTTTGAATGCCAGTGGAAGACTACAGCCTTGTAATTCAAGTGTTCCAAGATCATAGTGGGACCATTATTGCTTCTCATGCACAACAAAACCCCAAACCCAAAACAACCACGAATAAAGTTGACTATAATCACAAGTGAATCTTCTTAGTAGCGATTATTGTACAGCCTGATTTTGATACTTCAATGGCCAGTCCACTGTTGAGCAACAGGCAAAACAAATCCCCTTCCCTGCTACTTACAAGAAGTGTTATTGTGTATCTAATTTAAGAACTGCATCGACTTGTGAATGACAGAACTCTTTTAAACAGTGCATCCCCTGAAGGGAAGCAGAATAAACAGATGGATGGACATGCAAACTTGATCAAACTCTTTCCTAGCTGCCCAACATCACACTAGATAGGACTGAGGCAGACAGTGATTGTCATATCATCTATTATGCTTATGAGGACAGGCTGAGGGAGCTGGGGCTGTTCAGCCTGGAGAAGAGAAGGCTCCAAGGAGACCTAATAGCAGCCTTCCAGTACATGAAGGGGGCTACAAGAAGGATGCACAGAGACTGTTTGCAAAGGCCTGTGGTGATAGGACAAGGGGCAATGGCTTCAAACTAAAGAGCAGATTTAGATTGGATGTTAAGAACAGGTTCTTTACCATGAGGATAGTGGAACACTGGAACAGGTTGCCTGGGCATGTGGGTGAGGCCCCATCCCTGGAGATATTCAAGGTGAGGTTAGACAGGGCTCTGGCCAGTCTGATCTAGTTGAGGATGTCCCTGCTGACTGCAGGGGGGTTTGGTCTAGATGACCTTGGCAGGTCCCTTCCAACCTAGACCATTCTATGATTCTACCATTTATTAGACATAGAAAAACTCCTTTGTAACAGGATAAGAAGGAGAAGAACCCATCCTGGGCTTGTTCCCCAATGTACATTGAGTGAAGTTCTCTATAGCAGTTCTGTGCAGAGCATCCCAAATTCTGGCCCCCAGAGGTTGTCCATACCTACCCTTCTCTGGGCTTGGAGCCATCCTGCAATTTCTGGCTTAGTAACCATGTAATAATCAGAAAAGGAAATCTGAACAGACACTCAACATTCAAGCAGAGGGGATCTATTAAAATAAATATTCACTTTTAAAAATAATTTGATTTGGTGAGGTAGGAGGGTAGAAGGAAAACATTTCTGGTTCTTGCTTACCATTCACAAAATGATGTTTCAGAGGATTTAACACAGATGCACCATCACTGGCAATCTCTCTCCTAACCCCTTTTGCAGGTAAGTACACAGCTTCCTCTATGCTCATGTTACAGATAATATCCTTGTTTGAAGACCAGCTTAGGCAAGAAGCTTGGAATGTGCTTTGTCAAAGTGCCTTTCCAGGACAGTTAACTTCCCAGTTAATTAGAGGATTTGATGAAGTTGCTACTGTTTCTGTAACCGTGGCTGTGCCTGTTGCCAGCTATATAAACCATTCTTAAATACTTCTCCAGCTGTTCAACAAAAGCTTCATAGGTGAATTTTAGGGTGAGAACTATTTAATCCCATCAATCTGTCACAAAATGTTTTGAAGGAGTGTAACTCCCAGAGTCTGTCATCATGAATTTCACTCCCAAAGGAGCTTTCTTGTTCTCACCAGGTCTAGCCCTCACTCAGGCTATTTGTGTTATTTCCCATCTGTAAACAGTGCATGTCCAAGTGCCCTGTTTTTAATGATGTGTAGCAGAAGCATTTGATTGGAGCTTAGATAAATGAGCAGCTAAATCCACTCTGTGTTTTCTGTGAGTTTATATGCATATATATATGAAAAATCAACAAGGCAGCTACATGAAGACCAGAAGCTTGTCTTTTTTACCCCATCTAATAACTTTCCACCCCAAAACAGAAAACATTCTAGGTTCAATGAAGTTGTTTGTGAGCTTCCCCTTACTTCTAAAATAAAAAAAAAAATTATGAGAGAAGCTTTTTTGGACTCCTTATAAAGAATAATATATAGGTTGTGTGGCAAAGTTATGGGGAAAAAAACCCCAACCCTATGTCTATTAAAAAAAAAGAAATATTTTTGTCCTGTGCAAGGTAATTGTAATAACTCTTTTCATAAATATCAGCATTTAGCATTGTAATACTTCTTTAATTTGAGACTCTAAACACCTATAGCATACTAAGCACTATGAATAATAAGAAATAGCTCTTGCCCCAAAATATTTACAAGCTAACTGAACTTAAGAAACCGTTTCATTTTACAGACAGAGCAGGTGAGTCTTCCAAGGGCAAATCAGACATGCTAAAAATAAGCAATAAGACCTGCTGTCCTAGCACCCCTTAGAGAGTACCATCACCATAGCCCACCCATGGCTTCATTATGTCCTTAACTTGAGCACACATTAGTTGAGATCGCAGTGGGATGTACTGCTAAATCCTGCATGAATGTTCTGTGCACTTAATCTGTTGATAAGAGACGCAGCAAAGACCTTCCTGATGTTTTCACAACATGTAGCAGTTGAACAGGTGGTGTTGAAGGTGTTCTGGGTGAAGGAAAGGACTAGGTGAGGTGTGCTAGGGCTGAGGTGCTCGGCCTCCTTTGGCTCAGTGTGTTAAGAGTAGGAAATAAACAAGCTTGCTTATTAAATGTCAGTGATTTGGAAAGCATCCTGCCCAACAGGAACCTGACCATTGCTGGGCATCTCTAGTATCCCTTTACCAAGCAACCAATAACACCACAAATCCTCTGCAGCATGTGAAGAGTCCAACTGTGCCCTCCCTGGGGCATGGCTGGGTTTCTGTCTACAATCACAGCTATGCCAAGGATCTTGCCTTTGGCTGACAGAAGCTCTGACAATGGTGTGACCACTTTATGGTTGAAACAGGAGATCTTTGGCAGTAAGCAAAATCACTTTTCTGACACAGATATCTGAGCTCATCTTCCTCCTGAGCAGATTCCAGAATCTGTTACCAGCAAGAACTTGTGGTCTGAGCACAATACTTCTGTGAGTGTGTACACGTGGCAAACTGAGCTTTTATCTATTGTTTACTTAGCAAATAAAGGCCTAATCAAGAGCCCATTGGCAGTGGGAAGAATACTATTGCCTGTGGATCAGGCATTGGATTGCTCTGACATGGTCTGCCATCAAATATACCATAGGAAAGTTGCTTTTGGATCAGGCATTGAATTGCTCTGACATGGTCTGCCATCAAATATACCATAGGAAAGTTGCTTTTGGATCAGGCATTGGATTGCTCTGACATGGTCTGCCATCAAATATACCATAGGAAAGTTGCTTTTGGATCAGGCATTCAATTGCTCTGACATTAAACATAATATACCAAAACTGCTTTAAAAAATATTGTCCAAATATATCATGCAGAAAAAAAAAATCACATGTTTTTCTTCTGCACCAGAATCTTAAAATAATTGGCTATAATATATTAATTTCTGGCAAGCACAATTTTGTCAGTGATAATTAGGGGTCAGTGACTGCAAACCTAACCTTATAAGACATTTGCTGGAATTATTTTAACTCAGAGGTTAGCAAGTGCATGAATCTGGCTCCATCCAGGAAGCTGAGATTCAAAGCACATGCTACAACTGGGGATATGCAAAAGCACAAGCAGGGGTCTTGTTTCCAGGGTAATTGAGGGCCTGAGCAACTTGCAGGTAATGGCACTTGTCTTTGCCTGAGATTTCTGTAAACTGTGGCTAATCAGTCTGGATTGAAAGCCAGAACTGCCCAAACCAATAGAGCACCACAGTCAGATACACCTAGTCACAGCACTTAGTAGATTCCAAGTGCAGCATGCTTCTCTTCATGCCTATCAAGAAGAACATTGGTACCATCCCATAAATGATGGAAAGTCAAACCTGGCATTAAAAAAAAAAAAAAAAAGGGGG
>WBNM01042885.1:179086-201087 GCA_013399055.1 Ramphastos sulfuratus
GGGGATGGGGTGGGTAAGAGGGGGGAAAAATAAAAAGAAAGGAAGAGCTTAGTTGTATATTACAGAACTGTGAAGTTGCACAGTAACTGTGTGAGATCATTTGTTCAAAGAAGGCTGCACAAATATAAAAAGCACCTTTTGCCAGGTGCACATCACCCGTGACAACTATGAACTTCATTGTAAGGGGGAATGGAACAAAGCTAGAAATGGGTAGATTCAGACTGGATATTAGGAAGAAGTTCTTCAGCATGAGGGTGGTGAGACCCTGGAATGAGGTCAGTAGATCTTACTGCTGCAGAAGTGAAGAAATCTTGCTTCCCTCCATCCCCACATCTCTAGTCTATCCTACCATGTCCTCTTTACCTCTGTCTCACATCTACCACCTCACTCATATCATACTCTGGCTCTTGTTGCACTGCCCCTTTGATTTAACTCATTGAAAACTCTTTATTGGTGGGTTTTGGTTTTGGTTGGGTTTTTGGTTAGTTGGTTGTTGGTTTTTTCCTGGTCTCATTTTCTATTATTTCATCCAATTAGACTGACATAGAAATGTTTTGCCAGTCCTGAAGCTATCATAAAGCTGGCAGTGGCAGTGCGTGAGAGCGTGGCCAGGAATAGGATGGGCAGATTGATGCATAAAGGGAAAATAGCCTCTTCTCAGCAGTGGTGAGCCGACTGGGAATGCAGCACTTTAGGGAGCCATACCCAGCTTGTGGTAGAGCCTTTAGGACTTAGCTTTAGATAAATAGTCCCTTGACTTTAGTGGTTTGCTTCTGTTAACACCTATTTAGCAGCTATTTGCAGACAGGGTCAGTATACAAGAACAAGTGTTGTTAACAGAATTATTTGGAGTATCTGCAGAAGCTCTCAAAACCACTTCTTCAAGGCTGAACATATTCCCCAACCTCAGCTCTAGTCTTGGATCTTTCACAGGGGAAGTGGAGATGTTTGCATAGCTGCCCAGTGAAAAACTCACCTGGCCTCCTCACTGTTCTTCTCCTGGATGCTGCCCAGCAAAGCACAGTGCAAATACATGGACAGTGAAGTGGGTGTTCAGCCTACAAGCTTGTAGGAGCACGTACTTAGATGAATACAAACATGTTCCCCCAATTTGGCAAGGGAAAAAAGAATACATACCAAAACAATGATAGCTTAAAATCAAGATAAGTAACCTGAGATAGCTGTCTAACATAGCTTGAGAGAGAGGTAAGCACAAGAAATTTTTACCTCCATGTAGCTACATAAGATCACATCATGAAGTCCCCCCCTTGCAGTTTACCTCAACTGCCTACAGAGTGTGGGCTACAGAGTGTGGGGTCTCCCTGTGTTTGCTGAGTGTGTGTGGAGGAGCTGGAGTAATACAAATACATAGGGATAGGATATTGGTTTGGAAGTTTGCTTTTGGAGAGAAAAAGAGAAGCATTCACTTCTATACAAACCAGAATGAGTTTTCATTTAGGGATCCAGCGTGTCCAGCAGATCAAGGGAGGTTCTCCTCCCCCTCTACTCTTCCCTGGTGAGACCTCATCTTGAGTACTGTGTTCAGTTTTGGGCTCTCCAGTTTAAGAGGGACAGGGATCTACTGGACCGAGTCCAGCAGAGGGCTACGAGGATGATGAGGGGACTGGAGCGCTGCCTGATGAGGAGAGGCTGAGGGACCTGGGGCTGCTTAGTCTGGAGAAGAGAAGACAGAGGAGATGTANGACAAAAGGAAATAAGTAAAATACCCAAATGTAAGGAGACAGACAGGTATGTCTTGCTTTATCAGCTGAGGATGGAGCAGGAAATAGATTATTAAACATCACCATCTACTGGATGCCAGCATTTAGTAGCCAACAAAGGGAAACTAAGCTTCTATGCTGAATGAATTCGTCAGGAAGGAGCTGCATTCATGCTATGTCCAGGCAGAGAGTGACAAACATTGATGATAATGAGAAATTACTTCATTATTCCCTTGTGGAGAGCTGGCATGCACCATGCTGTGCTGTTATTGTACAGTCAGCACACTGGGAAAGAAATAGGTGTTAGATTCTACCAAATAAACCTGATACCAACACCATATCAGAGCTTCTACGCAGTTCATTTGTCTGGGGAAGATAGGAGGCAAAACAGTTTCCAATACTTATGTAAACACTGTCAAGTTGCACAGGAACAGATCAATAACAAATGGCATTTCTATTGCTGCATTTATCTTCCAGACATTTTTCAGCTCGACACACAGAATCCCTCGAGTAGATTGTTGTTACTGCTAAGTGACACTGATGTAAAGTTGAAAACTCTTTGTTTCAAGGTGGGGTGTTGGCAACAAGAAAAAAAAATCTCTGCAGCAAGATTAAATAGCTGAGTGTCAATATAAAAGATATTTCACAGGTCAACTATTGAAAAAATAATCCTACTGTGCTACAGAGTGCATGTGGCTGAGCATCTACTCCAGGCTGTATAACAGAATTTGTTTTCTGGACATGGTGGTCTTAGGTTGACAGTTGGACTTGATGACCTTAGAGGTCTTTTCCAAATGAAACTATTCTATGATTTTGTTGAGATTACACCATTACAAAATTCACCTAAAACTAAGCAAGACTTCCAAGGGTCTCAGTACAGACAGAAGTGGCCTTCTATGAAGTGATCCTCCACCTCTACTCCTCACTGGTGAGACCTCATCTGGAGTACTGGGTCCAGTTCTGGATGTGCTGGAAGGTGTCCAGAGAAGGGCCATGAGGATGATCAGCAGGCTGGAGCACCTCTCCTATGAGGAGAGACTGAGGGAGTTGGGGCTCTTCAGTCTGGAGAGGAGAAGGTTCCAATGTGACCTTATTGTGGCCTTTTGGTATCTTAAGGGGGCTACGAGAAAGCTGGGGAGGGACTTTTTAGGATGTCAAGTAGTGATAGGACTGGGGGGAATGGAACAGAGCTAGAAATGGGTAGATTCAGACTGGATGTTAAGAAGTTCTTCACTATGAGGGTAGTGAGACCCTGGAACAGGTTCCCCAGCGAGGTGGTGGGAGCTTCATCCCTAGAGGTGTTTAAGGCCAGGCTGGATGAGGCTCTGGACAGCCTGATGTAGTGTGAGGTGTCCCTGCCCATGGCAGGGGGGGTTTGGAATTAGGTGATCCTTGTGGTCCCTTCCAACCTTTGACTGATTCTATGATTCTAAGAAAGTGAAATAGATTTACAAGAGGATGATTTGCTTCATTGGTCTACATGCCTGGTATGGATTATCCTTGGGCTTCCCTGGGCCAAGTGAGACACTAGCCTTGGAAAAGAGTACAAGGATGAGAATGCTAAGCCATACTGAAAGCAGTATGGTTTGTTTATATGAATTTTGACCTTTCCATCAGGATGAATGCTTCTGAGATTACATCAAAGAGCAGAAAACCAGGAATTAGCTCATACCTAACAAATGAAAATCAACAGCCCTTGTAGACACTCTAGACTGGAGTCCATGATTCCAGGTCCAATTTTCTGGCATTCAGAGTACCTGTGAACAAAAAGAGAAGGTGCTGCACTGTACAACCATCAGTGTGAGGTTAAAAAGTGGGAGTGCTGCAAGTGCCATTGCCACTGTCCCAGTCTGAGGCTTTTTAACCAGCACCAGCTGGTTCACATGCTGTAGGTTTCTGGGCAATGCCAGGAGCTACTCTCTCACAGATCTTCCTAATTTCTGAAGTCCATCATTCATGTTTAGATGGTTCTGATCCTTTTGGTAGATATGAGAACACCTGGGGTTTTATTGAATGGAGGTGTGACAGCTGATAGCTGGTGTCATAAGGCATCTGTGCAGGAGCAGAAGTGGTAATACTCTGCTGCTCTGTACTGCTGGGATGACTGACTTGAGGTGCCACAGAAAACTGTGAGAGAGTAGAAGAACGAACACCCCACCCCAAGGTTTGTGTTTGTGACAGCCCAGCTCTAGATGATGACTAGAAGAATGCTTCTGACATTCTTCATCTGATAGAGCATTTCAGGGCTGCTTGCCACCACAAGCCATGCTACCATTTCCCAACCCTTGTCTGGGAGAAGCACAGTGCCCAAGATTTTGCTTTAATGAGGATGTCCTACAGCAGTAGATGTTGCACTGATCAAGCTAATTCTCTGTGGTACTGACAGCTTGGCTCTGGAAAAAGCAGAGACCATCTTCAGTGACTGTTCCCTGCCGTCTCTCTTAGCACACTGAAACACAGTAAAGCAAGGACACATCTCTTAGATCAGTGATGTATTTGTACAAAATGAAGCTGGTTTGTTCCAACACCCACAAAATTACAGTGGGAAATAATGAAATGCTGACAGTAACAGAGCTGTCCAGGAGGGTCCCGCAGCCTGACAATCACTCTTGGCTGCCCAGAGGCTGCAGCGATGAGCAGACTGCCTGCGGCCAGCCCTCGCCTTCACTCGCAGAGGATGCAGGAGCTCCGCGGTCCCCTGCTTTCCTTGGTCGTGGCGGGGCGAGAGCTGGTCCCTGGCACCGGTACCAGCGGGAGCCATTGCTGGCGAGAGTTAATCATTAAATACCCAACAGATCAGCTCCGGGCTAAATCTCTCGGGCTTTCGGCTGTGCCTCGGCCAGACGCGCCCAGCCTGATTGAGCACCGCGGCGGGCAGGAGGCAGGGACTGAGAAAAACCTGGTCGGGGCTGTCCGACAGCAGCGGAGTCCCCTCGGCGGTGTGGCGAGGAGGGAGTGGCGCCTGCGGGCCCCGGCCGCGTCTGTCCTTGCTGGAGCCATGCGACCTCCCTGGACGGCGCCGTAGGGCAGCACCTGTCCCCCAATCGCCGCCCCCGCCTCGCTTCTCCTCCTCATCAGGCTGCCGGCGTCGGCGCTCGGCTGACACCGTCTCCCGCCGCGACGTTAGAGCCCCGCACAAACAGCCGGGGCGGCCCATGCCCCAGTCGGAACCCCCTGCCCCCTAAAGCTGCCGTCGCATCCGCCTCGTCCCGTTCCCTCCCCTCCTGCTGCCCCATGGGTGCCGGCTGCTTGGCGGCGGGGCAGAGCAGGCGCCGGTGAGGAGCATGGCCAAGGGACCCGAGCAAGAAGACGCCTTCCTGCACCTTCCGGCCGCACAGGCGGTGCCCTCCGCCGCGCAAGAGGACTGCTACGCTGACCTGGTGGGGCGAGGTTTGCTGCCCTACTCCGAGGAGGGGCTCTGCGCAGCGGCGGGCGCCGAGAGAAGGCTCTCGGAGCCGGCGCTGCCTGCCGGCATCAAGTCAGGTGAGAAGTGGGGTGCCGGCAAGCGCCCGTCCCGCTGGTGCTGCCTGGGGTCCGGCGGGGACGTGAGGTCAGGCAGGTGCTGTCCAGCCTCGGCCCGGTCCCTCGGGCAGCATCGGGCAGGGCGGCCGGGTAAAGCGGGCCGGAGCGGCGTGCTGCCTGACGGTAATGATGCCTCCGGGCTTCTCTTGTTCCCCTCCGGCGCTTAGAAACACGCTTCAACAGCGAAGCTCTCTCCTCGGAAGAAGAGGATGCGGACACTCGCGACGGTGCACTGAAAGCCGCGGACCAGAGCCCGTCGGCCAAGAAAAGCATCACGCAGATAATGAAGGACAAGAAGAAGCAGACACAGCTCACCTTGCAATGGTAAGGCCCATCGGCAGCGATCGTCGGCTCGGGGCTGCTAGTGACGGCGGAGCACCGGCGCTCGGAGCCGCCTCGGCGCCGCGGATCTGTCCGTTCGACAGGGTCATCCCCGGTTCTGCCCTGCCATAGCCTCGGCAGGACCGGGCCAGTGTGTCCGGCAGGCCCCAAGGGACCTTTCTTTAAAAGCTGATGTGGAAAGGATGGTTACATGTCGCAGCTCTTTCAGAAATTCTTGTCATTAGCGGGATGGTGCCGTGTTCGGCTAGTTCGGGTTCTGTTTGGTTTGGTTTTAGGTTTTTTTGGATAAGCCTCATCTACAAATAAGGACATCTACCCCCAAATTTCTGATTTTTTTAATTAGCAGAGGGACATAAGTCGCTGTCAGCTTCTCACAGTACATGGCTATTGATGAAATGTATTTTTAAAAATGTGGGAATGAAACGCTACTTAATTACGTTTGTGATTAGATGTTTTAATTATCCTTTAAGGTTTTAACTGTTAGATTTGCCCTGCCTTATGATGTATTTTTTATTACATTAAATGCTACTACCTGCAGAAGCCCTATCTTCATTTTATCTAAGCCAAAATTAAGCAAGTAAGAGGCCATATTCTGCAGACATTAATTGCTAAATGCTTCTGTAAAGCACACTTCAAATTAGAAAAGAGTGCTGTTGAATTAAATGGAACTTAGCTACCAAATGCAGGCTGAAAAATTTAGATTTTTTTTTTTGTTTGCTTGATCGATTTAGTTTGGTTTTTTTTTTTTTTTTTGGTCTAACTGAAAACTAAGAGCAATCCAAATTAGCCAGATTCTTAGGCTAGCTTACATCAGACTGCTAAGTGTAAATTGTAATGATTTGAGTCTGGTGAGTCAGTGCAAAATTATTTCATATGCAGCATTTACTACACAGTATTTTCTTACACATTTGTGTAATTTGAGAAATAAATTTATTGCACAATGTCCCAGGAGTAGCAAATAATGTAAACTGATAAAGAAAAGAAGCAGGGCAGCAGTGAAATACCCAGCTGTTACCAGGAGTTCAGTCCAGGTGAAGACAGCCAGTGTTTTAGCTCAGTTAAAGAAATTCACTTTAGTGACCTTCACTAGGCACTTGTATTGTCTACACTGTTTGGAAAGCTACATAAAAATGCACTCCTTAAGGGAAGAAAAAAGAAAAAAAAGCCAGTTCCTTGCTTTTCAGTGTGGTTTGGTTAAGAAACTGTTTCATCTCTAGCATGGAAATTAAAAAGCAAAAGTAGGAAGAAAAGAGACATCAGCTCAGGTGTTAAAGACACATTGGGGCAGAAGATGGAAGTTGAAGCTCCTACTCTTTTAAAGGGCAAACTTAAACCCAAGTCTTTCATAGTACAGATAGTGCTCTTATTTTCAAAGCAAGACTGGCACATAGATGATGATTGTTTAATTAGTCATATAAAGAGAAGTCCAGGCATAGAAAAAAGACTCATTAAGAAGAGGGACCCGGCCCCAGGTTTTCCAGCTAACCTAAGCACCTAGCATGGAGTCAGTCTGTAGTGCCTGTGCTCTTCAGGAGAAACTCTCATGTGTGCTTTCAAGGAATTCTTCATTAAAATGAAAGATAAAAAGAAAGAGGCCAATTCCAAAATCCAGAAGGAAAATAAAAGTGAGAGATGTGGCATGTTGCTTCTTACTCTGGCACTTTCTTTCTCTATACAGGCTGGAAGAAAACTACATTGTCTGTGAAGGAGTTTGTTTACCAAGATGTATCCTTTATGCACATTATTTAGACTTCTGCAGGAAAGAGAAGCTGGAACCTGCTTGTGCTGCAACTTTTGGGAAGGTAAATAGTAAAAGCTGTCATAATTTATTAGGTTAATTGTTTGATAGGATCAACATTTAGTACACCTGTGTCAACATTCCTCTCAGATTTGCACGTTTCCTACTGCTGATGTACCTGGAATCAGACTAACTACACTGTTCCATATAAAGTGATTTCATGGCATCAGCTTTAGGAGAATGAAACTGAAATTCCCTTTGATTTATTGTTAACACACATATAAAAAGACATTCTCTCCAAGAGCTTGGAGTTTTGATTTCTTTCCCTTTTTGATGATACTAATAAGGTTATTTCCACAAAAGCAGATCTGATATGGAAGACACTTTTAATTATACTAAAGGCAGTGTAAAGTGAGATGTGACACAAGAAGGGGAATAAAAGTTAATAACACAAAGAGCTTCTGAATGAAAAATTGTTGATTCATCCTCTTTTCTACCTTTCTTTACAATTAATCCTGAAGTCACCTAATGAAAGGGAGATGTGAACTCTTCAAATTAAATCCTGAGTAGTTAGTGAAATAAGAAACCAAAAATGTTTCAAGGACCTTTTTTTTTTTTAACACTACTGATCTAGTCATTGTTCATCCATAGCAAGATGCATTAATTTAATTGAATAATAATAATGGATTTAAAATCCAGTTCATAAGATGTTCACTTGCTGATTTTTTTCCTCTTGAATCAGATATTCTGAGAAAATGAATGTCTAATTTTCATGACACAGCTCCAGTATAAATGAGGAAGACAACAGCTGTGCATTTAAACATTGTTTTCATAGTGATCTGTTAGATGTATCTATTGGAACTACCTCTATTGCTGAATGACTTTTTTACTTAAACTTTTTTGCTTTAAGCCTAATTTTTTTTTCACAGGAAGAGTAGGATGGGTTTAGGGCACCAGTCTCAGTCCCTGGAGGCTAGTGGCAGAATGTTCTGCTTGACTTGGATTAAATTACACAACATGAATTGCATGCAACATAGAACTAACAGAAACTTTCATAGGGTTTCAGTGAACATAAGTTTAAAATTGTCCAACACTTTGATAGTGGAGGACACAGAAGTACCTGTGAGGTAAATATTTGCTTGCTTTAAGCTTCAAATCACACTTTTCAAAGAAAAAAACTCAAGTATTTCTGGTTGTTTGACTTTGAAAACAAAATAAGTAGAGGGCAGAGCTCTCCCAGATCCTGTTTATATCTCTGAAACAAAAGAGACAGTTGTACTTTAGAGAAGCAGGATTATAGTGAGTAAAACTGAGTTTTAAAATTTGGTTAAAATAGAATTATTAAAATAGAGCTTTACATAATCTCGTGGTATTTATGAGGGCTAGTAAGGAGCCTCTATATGAACCTGATTGCTAATATTTCTGTTGTATTGTGACATAACTCATGACTGTTTCTCAGAAATTGGGGGATAGTGAAAAGGAGAAAATGAAAATGGAAAGGAAGCAGAGTTGGAAGGGAGTTTAGAGGTGGGAAGATTGGAGATACACAGAAAGCTGGATGAGGATGGAAGGACACCTGCAGTGTAAAACATGCTTAGTAGCTTGTTGTGACAGAAGCATGACAAATATTTATTTGTGGACTACACTGGGTCGTGTGTTTACACTGTGAGCAGGATGCTAAGAGAGCACAAGCGTGAGAAATTGATACAGTTATTTTCTCTGTAGACCATTCGCCAGAAATTCCCTCTCCTTACCACGAGGCGGCTTGGAACAAGAGGCCACTCAAAGTAAGACACAATTATCTCTCTCTCCACTTACAGTACACATTCTAGGCGCTGCATTAAGTGCCATGCCTCCGCCATACATGCCAACTGCCTGGGGAATTTATTCAGGTGACAGTTTGCAAGCAATAACTTTAGCGTGCATGATGAAGCTGATACAGAGTTTGGATACATTGCCTCAGGCCTAACTTCTAAACTCAAACCAGTCGAGTTTCTAAAAGCTGTAATTGTATTTACAGAACCATGCATTTGTTGCAAATATGTTAAAGTGCTGCTTATGAAAAATGTTATATAATACATACATCTTTGTTGCAGCTGCTTACCTTTCTGTAAGTCATATGCAATTTAACCATGATTTTACTTGCCTTTTGCAAACCTGACAACTTCCTTTGTGTTTGCTACATAACAATATGGTTGAGTTTCTAAAAGCTGTAATTATATTTACAGAACCATGCATTTGTTGCAAATATGTTAAAATGCTGCACATGAGAAATGTTATATAATACATACATCTTTGTTGTAGCTTCTTACCTTTCTATAAGTCATATGTAATTTAACCATGATTTTATTTGCCTTTTGCAAATCTAGCAACTTCCATTGTGTTTGCTGCATAACAATATGGATTCGTGTAAAGACACTAGAAAAAAAAGTATAATCTTAAATTGCTAAGAAGGCATATCTGTGCTTTTTGTTGCAGGGGGGCTGGACAAGATAACCCCTGAAGGGTCTTTTCCAACCCAATGCAGTCTGTGAATTTGTAATTCATAAAAAGTCTGAAACAAATGACTACACAACTTAGTGTAGTTGTTTCATACATAACGTAATCCATTGGTGTTTTTCAGGAGAGAGAACACAATGTGCACTGTAGAGAGGAAAACTGGAACTGAAGTTGGTTTCTCTTTTTGTAGATGACCTATGGATGCTGAACAGAGAAGGGATTTGAGGATGGTTACTATTAGAAAGCTTATTTAGAAGGGAAAAGAAGGATTTTGTGTATTGGCAGCTGTGGTGAAGCTCAGATGTGGCTACAAGGACAAGCTGGTGCAGACACTTAGCTTTACAAATGGGCATTTGTGCGGGTGTTATGTTTAGGGTTTTAGGAAATCTGTCATTCATCATCTGTACATCAAGATTTGGCTATCTACTAATTAATCAGTGCCTTGGTTAAGTCTTACTCAGGTTCATCACCCAACCTATTTGAAGAACCATTTTCAAGGTACAACAAATGAGATGGTACAAGAGAAATCTCCCACATGCTCATTTATTTTTGCTCTCTCATGTCTAACGAATCGATAAACAAGATCCAATTAGGATCCAAACTTCCAAAACATGTAAACCAACTTCTGTTAAGTAAAGGAGTATGCTTCAAATCTAATTTATAACATGGGAATATAACTACAAAATTGTTTGGGGTCATGTGTCACTATAGTCCCCTTTTCTCTTGAACGTTTAACAGTATTATCACAGAAATGCCTCATGCCCAACATTTCTTCATCAGATCCTATATCTTTACTGACCTTGGTGGCATTATGTGCCACATTTTCATAAGGATTAACTGTTCTTGAACAATTTCCTCAAAGGGATGAGGCATCAGTAGGTTTTGTTCAAATATCTGGTGTTTGTTTCCTTTTTTTCCCCATCAGTTTTTCCTCTGAGCCTTTTCCTCTACCATTCTCATTTCCATTAAATTATATTTACGTTGTTCTTGCTCTACAAGAAAGGACCTTACGAAAGGCACAAGTGACAATATCTCTAGTTCAGAGACTGAGTACAGCAGCAGGTAGTCATAGAGAAGTGGAAGGATAAGTAATGATCTCTGATCATCTTGTCCATCTCTGATGTTGTAGACCATAATCCTCTGAGAACTGCAGACTCACTGAGGAGCAAATTAATTTCTGCTTGCACCAGGTAGCAGTTAGTCACACAAAAAAACAGTAACAAAAGTATTTCTATTAAATGAATAAGCCATTTAAGTGACTTAAATCCATCACTTTCAGCAAATGGCTAGGGCTAGGTATCTCTGCTTTTATATTAGCATGAGCTGTAAATGTTGTAAGCTGTTTCTGTGTGAAACAAAGCTGGGTTACTGGGTTACTGGGACTGACACTTCTTAGGAGCTATTAAATGCTGCTCTTTTAAGCATGGTACTGTAGTGACATTGTTTTACTTCTGTTGTGATTGTCATTGCTTCCATACAATGTTAGGAGGAGCAGTAATAGTACTAATTATTCTGACGGTGGTGTTTCATAGGGCCAAATTGCTTAGGAGCTCTGATCATTGTCCAGGAGCCAGGTGCTGCAAAAGCCTGAAAGAAAAGTGACAATTCCTTCCACATTGAAACAAGGTCAAGCTCTTTCTAGCATTCTCATGAGAGTGAATTGGATTTGAGAAAGAACTCCCACTCTAAGGTGTGAGATACAGGGGCTGTTCAAGGTGTGAGATACACAAATGTTGGTTCCTCTAATTCCAAGCAACATTTGTCATCTTCAGTTCTGGACAAAGAAGAGTCTTAAATACGAGTCTTAGAAAGCTTTGGGTCAAAGTCTCTCTCTATGTGTTTGCATCCAACAACCCATTTGCGCCAAAATATCAATACTAAACACATACTAAAACATTTGGCCAAGAAGGTACAACACATGGAATACCATTTTGTTAAGCACATTCATTCATGTCATACCCATGCTAATCACTCCCAGACTGTTGAAGGTAGGGGAAGTTTTCTCTATTGCTGTGTGCAAGAAGACCAAGCATGATAAATACTGCAAACTGCTCTCTTAGATTAGAGTTTCATAAGCAGCAGTTGTCTGTGCAGCAGGTTCCAAATCTGCCTTTTTGCACAGGTACTGTTGAACATACTGTGGCCACTGCTAGAATTCAGATGTAATGAATTGCCTGGAGCAGCTCTTCAGGAGGACATGCATACTGCTCTGTCCCTACACACACAGGCTGTTTGAGCTCAAGTTACAATTTAATTTCTTTGTAGACTTTGATCAATGATGAATCTTAGCTTTTATCCATCATGTCTGAAAAAACTATTATCTTATTTATTAGGAGTGATTTAGTGGGTTAATAAAACTGATATGGCAGCTGGCCCTGTGATAACAAGTTATTGCAAGTCCCTGAACAGCTTAAGCCTATCATTTCCTTATCAGCTATCATTTGTGTCAGTGTATGCTAAAATCAGGGCTACTAGTTGCATAGGAACAGATGTTACAACAAACCCCTGAAATTAAAAGAGGAAAGCAATTCAGCTTGTTTTTTAAAAAGGTGTGTTAAAAAATTGAGAATAAAACTCACTATGGTGACTGCCTGCATTGTATTCATTATACAATAGAAATATAAATGGTAAAATCCATGTAGACTGTAGATACACATAGAAATATGCATATAAAGTGGCAGAAAGTAGGTTAAGGACATTATCAGTCTGTCTGGAATGGGTATACTGCTCTCAGCAAGGAGCCCAAGATGAGCCATAGAGCTAATGACTTTGGCTTCTTCATATCTTACTACTCTCTGAAGTATGCCAGACAGAGCTTGAAAAGTGCAGCCTGTATTTTCTTAATTGCTTCTGTGTCATGACTGGAAAGCTGTGTTTATTTATTTTTTTTTTTAGGACTAAAAGTTCAACTACACAAGTCACTGAAGGAAATCAGAAAAACTGCTGTGCCTTTAATGCACACAGAATAGGTACTGGAAAGATCTATTCTCTACATAACAAAATGTCACAGTCCAGAGCAGGAACAAGTTCCTTGCCTACCACTGGAGATCTGAGACTCCAAATCACACAGCAGTTCTTCTTTCTAGCCCAAATACACTTATACTGAATTAGGTGTTGAGGTCTGTGGTAATGGGTTGGACTTGATGATCTTTGAGGTCTCTTCCAACCTTGCTTATACTGTGATACTGTGATAATCTAGTTACTGCATCCTAACTTTGTAATGCTTTCCCTTGCCTCTGTCCTACTCCAACTTTAGCAGGGGGAAATTCCAAATTTGTGATGGAAGTGTGAAGTTTCAGTTTTAGAAATTAAAAAATGGCATATGATTTAAACCTGGTAATTTAGGATGTTGGAATGAGATGCAAGCCAGTGACACATGTGCAGATAACATTGTGGAAGAAGTGGTCACAGCTCTATTTTGGTTTTCATCCTGTTCAGTGCACAACTTCTGCCACGTCAAGGCTAGGGAAATGCTGTTATTTCAAAGGGTCCATAGATGTGTGGCTTCAGTACCTCTAGTGCTTCTTGTTACATGACTTCATTTTCATGTAGGGAGACAGAATGTTCGTACTTGTGTCAGAACTCTATCAAATATTTGGAATAGGAATTTCCAGATCCAAGTATTTGGCCCAAGACTTAATACTCCTAAACTAAAAGTAGTGGGTGAAAATCTTTGGGACTTGAACTTACAGCATACAACACAATACTGCATGTGAACTGGAGGACAACAGCCTAGCAGTAAGACATTTAATGAAGGGTCCCATTGGCACCCTAAACCACCTTGAGGTGTCACTTTGATCAGCCAACTCTGCCTTTAATGGATAGAAAGGAAACTGTTATGAGCAGGTGGTTCTATGTCTGAGCTTCTATCAACAGCTATTGTAAAATGGTCACTTCTCATCACCATCCCTCAGAAAAATACACTTACAGGTCAGAAAAACTAACAGTAAAGAAGTTGAGAAGCTTTTAACCTTCCTGTGAGTCCCCAGGTACCAGTCCTGCAATCTCGTGGTGCCAATGCAGAGCAGCAGAAGCTGCTGCATTTAACAGCAGCCACTTTCTGCCGCCTCTCTTGGCTCTAAAATCCTGAATGCATACAACAGACTGAACACTGCCTGCTTCAGCCCCTTAGGCTCAGCAAATATATCACCCTAACGAACGTTTTCTTAACTATGATTTGTATCTGGTGCCTTTAGTCAGCATTTTAAATAGAAGCCATTTGAGAGTTTTGCTTTTACCTGTGCCTGTCCCATCCAAGAACAAACGGTAGGATTGTGGTAATTTCTAATGGGCATCACTAAGATGAGCTGAAAATTTGTATTTATGTGGTCCAGGAGCTATTGCTTGGGGCTTTGTGTCTTTAGAATGCATTTCTCATAGCTTTTGAGAAACTTCAGTGAAATTAGTGCAGTAGGTTGCCAAGTCAGCCTTGGTTTGCATGCAACGTTCTTGAAGTACAAGTGCTAGTGTGAAACAGTTTGATGAAAACACTGCCATGGTGTTTTCAAGCTGATTTTAGTTAAAAATAAATGAACCTGAGCATACTGTCCGTAATGGTCTTAGACAAATTTGGTTTAACACAATCAGGTTTTAAATCTGTCAAGTGGAATCTATAAAACAGGCCCTATCACCTTTTGATAGATGAACTCAGCTAAACTTTGCTATGACCAATAAAGAAAGAGCTGCCCTCAGCTTGCTCTTCTGCCCTTCTCCTGAGGGTCACCTCTTTTGTAACCAAATCAATGGACATCACTAAGTATCTCCTGCATAGCCAGTTTTCTTAGCACCAACCCAGCTCCTTTAGTGTCTTTGATTAAGGTGTTGGATCAGCACTTGCAAAGCCTGAGTGACAGGCACCTTTCCTTCTTGCAGCTCAGTTTGGGGGCAACGATCTCTAGGATAACTGCAGTGGAGACAAATGTGGATGAGAATTGTCCAAGTGGCTAAATAATTCAGAGTCAATCAGCCTACAACCTGAGAGAAGAATGAATGACAGACATGTTAGCATTTTTATTTGTAGGAGGCTGAAGAGTAGGATACTACTTTGAACTAAGAACTGGCTTGTGGAACTGACTAAACATAGTAGTAATAAACCTGGTAGATAAATCCAGCACCTATTCAACAAATGAAGTAAAATGAAAGAGAATGCACAATAGGGAAGAGAGATATAACATGTTTCAGGAGATTTTACAGTCTTGTGAGAGAGAAAGTGTTTGTAAAGAAGATATTATCCTTGAATTTTGGATCTAATCATGACAATATTATTTTCTGTAAGACAAGATATGGCTTCATGTCAGTGAAAGGAATTGGTGGACACCATTAAGAAAAGTTTTCAGAAAGCATTGAAAATCAGTTTGACAGTTTGCTTTACTTGATACTCATAAACACCTTTTTTTTTCCCCCCACAGATATCACTATTATGGAATTGGCATTAAAGAAAGCAGTGCATACTACCACTCTGTATATTCTGGGAAAGGCTTAACCAGGTACTGACTTCTGAAACTTAAGCTATGAAGGTTTAATTTTAACCTTTCCTTAGGCAGATATTTGTAGGATGCTGGGTTTTATTGATACCAGAACTAGTATTGCTGTATATCTCAGTATCTGTCATACCTAGATTTAAATAGCAGTTTGCTCCTTAAAAAGCATTGATGATGTTGTAAGAGGTTGCTGTAGATCTTTTGCCAGTGTCTTCCAATGGGGGCACACTGCAATCAGTGTAGAGTTGCATTGACTTCTAGTAGCAAAGGATTTGTTCAGGTTCACGCGAGGCAGCAAAACTCCATTTCCAGAGCGCTCGTCTCATTTTGTTTGCTTGTGTAGCACCCTCTGAGTTCTTTCCCCAGGACAGCTTCCCATTATGAAACATCTGGAGAATGGTGTGAAGCTGGCACCTGTGGGCAGGAGGGAGGGGTCAGCATAGATTAATATTTACAGGTCCTTTGACTGGCTAATATCAGTTTAAACCTAACCCAGGAAGCTCTAATTATATTTATTTAAGGGACAGCTAGCAGGATCAATATGTTACGATAGCTGCCTGTTGGTTTGCCAAAGATTAATAGTTCGTAAAACAAATGGCTCTGTTCACATATGGCTTGAATGATGGCTTTCATTGTCTGTGCTGCTATACCTGTGCGAGTGGGGACTCTGAGAAAGGAAAGGAATAAATGAGTTTATAAGCACACACAGAAAATCCAGCTTCTGGCAGATTTAGCTTATATCCAAAGAGACTTTTTCTAAATGATGTGTAGAAATTGAGGGTAATGTTGCCAATGATGCTTAAAAGGAGGGTACCCTGTTCTGCAGGACTTAAGGTACAATAGACTGGAATATGTCACTTCCTTGACCACTGTTTATCCAGAGCTGCAGAGGTGTTGCTGGTACACAGTAGGCCCTTAGCTTTATATCAGCCAGTTCCATGTTTCATACAAAGCTCCATCCTTGCTTAGTCTAGCAGCAGTGAATGCAAATAAAGTGGAAGCTCTGCAAAATTGCCCACAGCTGGATTTCTGATGGTGTTACAGTCACATTGAGATGGCATAGGTACTCCCCCAGATCTTCAGGAGTATTCACTAGATTCACTAGTTAGAAGGCTTTTCTTTGTTAGGACTTCAGCTCTCATGTATGAGGTGTTGAATTATCAGGGCTCTGCAGTCAAATTGCCTCCCTAGATGATTTAGGACAGAAGTTAAATGTTCATTTTACACTGTCCATCACTGTAGCTGTCAAGAGAATGACACGGCAGGCTGAGGTTAAGAAGCTTCTAGGTATGGAAAGAGTTAAGCAATGTAGGGCTTCAAGATTTAGAGTGAATCTCCCAGATCCTGGCTGCTGCACATAATGATCCATCATAAAATCTGTCCTTTGCTTGTTGTCTATTCTGGTAGGTGAGCTATAAAAGTGGTTCCTGCTTGGGTGAGAAACAGGAAGGAAGAATATCGGGTTGGAAATGGTTATCAGATCACACTGTACCCTTGCACAAGTATAGGAATATGGAGGCCTTTACCACAAGGCTTGCATGCTAGTAGACAGCTTGTCAGAGGATTAGAACAGGAAATGAGGCTGTTTGGTTGCTTAAATACAGGCCTCTACTGCCATTTCAAACTTAGCATTAATGGATTAATATTTAGGTAGTTGAGCCGAGTCAAATAGTCCTTACATGCAGGATTGCAGGTGCCTGAATCTTTAAATTCCCCTGTAAATTTGGCTTTCTGGTTCCTTTGCATATCAAACCTTGCACTGTGAAAGGTCCTGACACCAAAACCCATTAGCATCCACAGCACTGAGGGTGTGAGGGTAGCTTTAGCTAGCAACAGAGGCTCTGGAGGAGCAATGCAGCTGCTGCCTCATGGTTTTGATGCACCTTGCGTGTATATTTTGCTGTACATGGGAAACCCACAGTCCATAACAAAGACATCCAACTGCCAGCTCATTAGCTCCAGGTTGTAATCAGCTATGAGATTCTGACTTTCATGCTCATCTATTGAAAGTTAAGGGAACTCTATTGGTAACATCTTAGATTGTAATGTGCTGGGCAGTGTCAGGTCCTGGGCAAAAGGCATCACACAGCTGCTCAGCTTCTGGTTTGCTGCCCTGCCAGCAGAACATCTCAACAGAACCCACATTATTGTCACTAATATTCATAAGCCTTTGTGTTGCCCACAGTCTCTTATCAGTTGGCAGTGACCAGAACAGGAAATAACAATAATCAAACAATATTTATCATTATATTGATTCCTTAGAATCTCTATCATTGCACAATCTCTACTTCAGTAGCTAGGATTTGAAACACAGGTTTTCTAATTTCTGCACTGGATGGTTGCTTGATAGTTGATGACTTCAAGGGGAATCTCTCAGCTGAGCTCTGCATAGGATATTCCATCATACTGCAACACATTTTTGCCAGTTAATGAATCTTTGATCTCAGAGATACATTTTACCTGCATCAAAATAATTCTGTGATGGAAAAGAATGAGAGATCACTATGAAAGGGGCCTACAAGAGTACTGGGAAGGGACTGTTTTGCAAGGTACTGTAGCAATAAGATGAGAGGGAATGGATTGAAGCTTAAGGAGGGCCTTAAGTAACCTGTACTAGTGGGAGGTGTCCCTGCCTATGGCAGGGGGTTGGAACTAGATGATCCTTGAGGTCCCTTCCAACCTTACCATTCTATGATTCTATGATTCAGATGGGATATTAGGAAGAAATTGTTTGCAATGAAGGTGGTGAGACACTGGAACAGGCTGCCCAGGGAGGTTGTGTTCAAGGTCAGGCTGGATGGGTCTAGTGGAAGGTGTCTCTGTCAATGCCAGGGAGGTTGGAACTAGATAATCTTGAATATCTGTTTAACCCAAACCTGAGTTTATCCTTCAATGCTAGGTCAATGATTTGAATCCTCATATTTTAGAAGACAGCAGGTTTGCTAATACCCTCAGGCACATGCAAGCCAATGGAAGAAGTTGAGAAAAAAGAGTGACTTTACTTAGAAAAATGATCACATTTCCCTCAATCTAATTATAACTGATCAGTTTTGTAGATCTGTAATAAATCTGTGTCTGTATACAAACTGTAAAAACGGTCTGCTTATGAAAAAACAATTAAATATGTTTATTTTTCAAAGGTTCTCTGGAAGCAAGTTAAAGAATGAGGTAAGTGTTGTAATCTGTTTCCTATCCAAACGTTGTGTGATCTGTGGTTTTCTTCACACTCATTTGTTTGAAAATTACAACAATATTTTTAACTGCATTACTTTTCTTTTTTCTTCTTTTTTTCTCATGAAGCTGAGTATTTAGCTGCTCTTAAATATTCAAAGAAAGATAAGATTGGAAGGTACCTTCTGGGGTTCCTGTGTCAATCTATTTCCCCTCAAACACAGTTTCACAACACAGCCTCTTAAGCAAAGGATCAAGCTCTAGCTTAATTTTTTTGCATCCATTACTTTTGCAAGAGTGCTTTTACAGAATCTCATTTGCCTGATTGGAAGCCAAAAGACCTTTTTTGAAAATAAGCTGTATTTTATACCTCCTGTTCAGGATTGTCTTTCTCTACATTTTTCCTCTATGTGATGTCTTTTTGCTCCTTTTGCTTGCACTGCAGAACAAACAGCAGCATTTAGTCACTACTGATCAACCTTACAGCCTTTTACTGTACTAGTTCCCATTTGAATACCTCTATAGAAAAAAAAAATCAAGCAGACTGCAATTTTCTATTGGAAATACCTCTTCTGATGAAACCTAGAGCTGTGTTTGGGTTTTGTTTTGTTTTATTTTGCTCCTTTTTCATTACTGCTATAGTCACTGTCCTTCTGGTCATAAAAAAATCATGGACTATTTTACATTAAGGCTTAAGGATTGCTTCCAGGAGTTTTTTGGGTTGGGTTTTTTTTTGGTGGTTGTTGGGTTTTGGTGGGGTTTTTTTGTTTTGTTTTTTGTTTGGTTTTTTGTTTCTGAGTTTCAACTGGCAAGGAATAACCTGCACCCACATTACCCAAAGTCTGAACCTATAAAACAACATAGGCACATCTCAGCCACATTGCCATGTGAAAAGTCCTTACCATGCAGTAACTGTTGAAGCCAGACTAGGAATTGTCTGGAACAATGCTAATTGGCATGGGCCAAAGGAATGCCAGGGGTCAATGTGGACAATACTGTTAAGAATTCCTGACACCATTTAATTTACTAGACTAAATACAGCCTCTGTGATCAACTGATAAACTGCAAGTCTTTCTCCTTCTTCATTTCCAGATAAGCAACTCCTAGCTGATAGCAAAAGTTCTCATGGGTCCCTGAAAGTGTAGCTTTGCTCTATTGATTTTCATCCCCTTTATTGTCATTGTCTCCAGAACTTTGTACGTGACCTCTTAATCTTCCTCTTTATTGATGATTTTATTGGCTCATGTCAGCCAATTTATTCTATGAAATGTTCATGGAGTTCAGCCCCGAGGCTGATCTTTGAGAATCTTCAATCTGTTTTCAACCCAGCAGCTTCCCTGTCAACAAAACTTGTTAGCATTTCAGCTGGAGCCAGTTTCTAAAACATCTGGCATTCTGCTACTAATCCCCATTTTCAATCATGGCCCATGGTGACATCACCTCAAGTATTTTAGTGAGGTTCAGACAGATTAGACCTGCTGCATTTTCCCTGTTCAGATAATCAGCTATCTTATCAAAAAGAGATAGTGCTGTGCCATGGCATATCCCCAACCTGTTCAAGGATCTGTGAGTGCTGCCAGAGCATTCATTCTTTCAGAGTTTGGGGATAGAATCATAGAATGGTTTAGGTTGGAAGTGACCTCAAGGATCATCAACCCTCCGCCGCAGGCAGGGACACCTCCCACTAGAACAGGTCACTCAAGGGATGGAAAATGTCTCTTTGCCTTGGCATAGATGAATGCCTGTTTACTCCCATCTTTGGTGTGGTATTCCCAGGCTGTTTGGGAATTGACAGTCCCATAAACCTGTCTTGTTTCTGTTCCAAAGTTGAACACTTTTCTCTTCCCAGAAAAGGAATCACAGAGAAGTCTGGAACACCTCTGCTATGAAGATAGGCAGGGGGAGCAGGGATTGCTCAGCCTAGGGAAGAGAAGACTCCAGGGGAACATTAGAGCTGCCTTCTAATACCTGAAGGGATACTACAGGAAGGCTGGAGAGGGACTTTTGATGTGGATGTCTAGCAACAGGACAAGATGGAATGTTTTTAAGCTGAGGGAGAGTTAGTTTAGACTGGATCTTAGGAAGAAGTTCTTCAGTCAAGGGTGGTGAGACTCTGGAATAGATGGCCCGGGAAGGTTGTGGATACCTTCTCCCTGGGAGGGTGTTCAAGGCCAGGTGGGATGAGGCCTTGAGCAGCTGAGTCCAGTTGAGAGGCATCCCTGCCCATGGTGGGGAGGTTGGAGTAGATAATCTCTAAGATCCCTTCCAACCTAAGCCATTCTGTGAAATAAGTTCTATGAAACCAATTATGAGTTCTTGATTGTTTATGTCTGCGTTGTCTGAAATTTTTCAGGCAGTTCTTAAAGGAATGAAACCTCTTTCATGTGGAAAACTTCCATTTTACCAATCTCAACATACTGAAAATTGGGCACCACACTTTCTGTTCAAGCCACTAAGTGATATCCTTACCCACTTGCCTGAAAATACATTCAATTAGGTGTTCCAGAAAGATTTACAATGATTGCATAAGGTGTAATTCTCAGTGGGAACATAAAGACATTGAAAAGATGTTAAAACCCTGATTGTCTAAATATACTGAGCAAATGGCATTTGAATGAACACTTATTGAGTACCAGGGACACTGTTTACTTCTGGTATGTTTTATCACATTTTCTAGTATTCTCTCTGTAGGGGGAGATATCAGCAAATTCTTTTATCTAAACCAGTTAGTGCACCATTAGAGACTGCATGGTTAATTAGGCAGATAATATTACTGTCATTATCTTAATGTTAAATGGCCATTAGAAACAGATGGCATTAAATTGAAAGGGCAAGTGGCAGTGGGTTAAAATATTAAGCCTAGAACGGAGGCATAGCCATATAAATCCATTAGCAAGGTAAAAAAAAAATATTGCAGATTATCTTCTCTTAAACCTCCCACCACCATCCCTGCTTTCTTTTAAATGAACTAATCACTTTTAATCAGAGCTTTTAATATATTTCATGGGTAATTGCATAATAAAATCATTAAGATTACTCCCATTATTAAAAAAAGACAAACCTCCTGATACTAATAGACAATTACAGCAGTACAAAAGTATTGACAGGAAGAAGTGCTTAATGTTTCTAAATTTCTGCAATGTCTCTGCATGTGTTTGAGTAGTAGATAGCACAGGCAGTGTATGTTTGCATAATGTATGCCTTTGTTCCTGCAAAACCAGGGAGGCATACATGTATATATATATATATTTATATATCATAGAGTCATAGAGTGGTAAGGTTGGAAGGGACCTCAAAGATCACCCAGTTCCAACCCCCTGCCATAGGCAGGGACACCTCCCACTAGCACAGGTCACTCAAGGCCTCATCCAACCTGGCCTTGAACACCTCCAGGGAGGGAGCAGCCACAACCTCCCTGGGCAACCTGTGCCACTGTCTCACCACCCTCACTGCAAACAACTTCCTCCTAACATCCAGTTTCAATCTCCCCTCTGCCAGTTCAAACCCATTGCCCCTTGTCCTGGCATT
>WBNM01042885.1:224096-266209 GCA_013399055.1 Ramphastos sulfuratus
ACACACACACACACACATATATAGTTATATATATAAAAGATAAAGAGTATGAAGATTTCTCTCCTGAAATGCTTGTCTCTTTCTGCTGGGAAGAAGCAGGGTATACAAATAATTACTCAAAGATGGAAACTTCCAGATTGTTGAACTTAGGTGAGAGCAATATGCAGAATTTAAAGCAAGTAGGCAACCGCTAGCAGAGAAGGTCTTAGTTCATCAGGTTCTACATGAAAAGCAAAGTTTATGATAAACTTAAAATTGTTGAGACTGCCTGTGAGTGATTAGATCAGGGTAATGCAGGAGACCTTACGTGGTTTTGGTAACTGAGATGAGACAGAATTAGTTTTAGGGCTGATACACCCGAGGTTGTATGAATAATTTTGGGCAATGACTTAACTGGAATCACTAATCTGTCTTTAAGGCTTGGATTAAATTGGCTGTTAGCCTTGAAGATATAGTCTGGGCAAGGTAGAGCTGGTTAGAATGGGCCTTATGGCTGTTGCAGGTAAGAGCCTGCAAAGCTATATTAGGCTGTGTGTCTGAAACAGGTCATAGAACTTCTTTCTGTGATAAACTCTGCAGGTTTTGTGAACAGCTATAACTAGATTTATGGGCTTGGATTCGGACTGCTGTGTTGGATGAGCTTGTATAACACCTGAGCTTGGCTTGAAGGTTAACTTCAGGGGCTGGGTCAGCATGAAGCTGAGCTCACGAGTCAATGATGGGTTTAGAAGTGACCATCAAGCCCAGTTTAATGATGCTGTTTAGAAGGACCCACAGACTATACTTTGTTCCAGGTAAACCAGAATTTAGGGAGACCAACACAGATTATTATTATAGCTGAAATTAAGATTAAGTTGGATAGGAACTGGTGAAAATGAGTTCTTTCTGCATTTAGCAGGGGTTGCTGAGCTTACATGAAACCTACTGCCAGAACAAGTGCTCTAGTTAGGATTCCTTCATGGACTAGTCCCAGATGTAGTCTTAAAGACAGTTTGAAATTTACATTTAGAAATGAAAGATGAAACCTTAGGTTAAAGCCAGTTCTGGAAGAAACAAGACTAATTTGAGGGCTTAGGTGATGAAGACCACATTATCAATCATACCTCTGAGGCTGACATTGGAGAATGTAAAGTCATGATTGAGGTTCAGGCCAACATGAATCAGTGAATCAAAGATATGAGTTAAAGACCTCCAAGGATCTATGTTCGTTATTGAATTTAATAAGAGTCACTGACATTGTCAGTAACTTCAGCTAGGAGTTGGGATAAAAGGCTAGGACTAAGCTGGAATAAAAGGCTTGGACTAAGTTGGCACAAAAGTTTGGGACTGAGTAATTATGTAATCACTGCATGTCTAAGGAGTCCTCTCTGATGGAAAATAGATACATCTTCCATAGCCTGATGAGAATGATACCCTCAAAGGAAGGACTGTAGAATCTGTAGCTATTAGAGAGGTGCTGCACCATTGCTAATGAATAAAACTCAAGTAATCAACATTATTGGGGTAGTGAAAGCTCAGGGAAGTAGGAGATCCTACCACAAACTACACTGCTTCCATGATTACCAGATGCTTGTGGCAACTACAAGACTCAGCAGAATCACTTCCCAACCAGGACCTGAGCCTACCATGAACAGGGCAAAGCAGGGCTAGGATCTGAAATGAAGGGAGAAAAAGTATTGAGCCCACTGCATAATCAGTGACACTGAACACCATTTTTCTATATTTTGGATTCTTTATTACCCTCAGTTTCCCCCCATTTAACAATGTCTGCATGTTACAAGGCTGCATGGAGCAGTGACTACACAATTGGAAAGATGTTAAAGATTTTATTAGCAGCTGAACTTGGAAAATCTACTTCCCTTCCTTTTGGCTTAGTTGATTATTATCCTTGATCAAATAAAGGGCCACATGTTCATATTGCCCTTGTGCCCTGGTTGCTACAGTAAAAAGGGATATACAGTGAAATTATACTTTCAGAGTTTGTCTGCTTTTTAAATTCTTGCCTTATTTCATTTTCTCATTGAGTTTTGCTCAGGAGCTAACTGTTGGCCATTCTCCAGGGTCTACACCTACATGATGGATGTGAATCAGATTTTCTTCCTCAGTCTTCCAAGAGTAGCCTTGGAGGTTTCCTGCTCTCTTCAGGGAGGTGGGAATGAAGTTCACCCTACCTCTGCCAGCAGTCAAGGCATCATCTGTCACTCATAAGTAATATGCCCCTGAGTCCTGGACAATTCAGACACAAGCATAGTTGAAATATTTAGGCCTGGAATTATGCCTCTCATGTCTACCTCCAGGCAGTAGTTTGGCAGGTGACTCTTTCTGAGGGATGCTTTTGCTCAGGAAATCCCTTTGCTTAGCACTTGTTGATCACAGAAATTCTTAGAGTTGGGGTTCATATGATTCCTATATGAACCACTCCACACATCCTGTGGGGATCCTAGATGACACAGTTGAGACTGAGAAGTCTGATTTGTAATAGAACATGCAGTAGTTATACAGGACAAGCTTTAAGTCCCTTCATGGCTGTTGGCATTGGAAAGTCTCAGTACAGCCTGTGAGGTCAGAGGAAGATGCTTACCCACATGCTCAGGCTTACTCTGTGAGCCCCATCCCTGGGCTGGCTGCAGACCTGCAGCAGTGCAATCCATAAGAGTTAACAGCAACCTCCAAGAAATATCAGCAACATAACAGAGAAGATTGAAGTGGACATGACACAGCACCTCAGCTGGAAGTGGGTGATGTCCAGATAGTGAGGTGCAGAGAAGATATTTAACCAGCTTCTGGCTGTATGTTACATGTCCTGCAGACTAAGCTCCAAGGCGATCAAGGAGATAAATTAACAAGAGCTCAAACATCTTTGAAAATGGAGTTTGGAGTTCAGCTTTATTAATGCTGATGGGTGAAGAGAGCTTTTCATGCATATGAAGTTCTAATCCTTAATTTTGTAAATAATAGAAGACACCCTCTAAAACTACCCAGGCATCTAATTACAGAAAACTTACTTCTATGGCAATACTTAACTTACCTGTCTGTCTTTAAAGAAACAGATCTTCAGCCTTGCAGTGCTGAGCAGGACCATACATGACCATGAACAACCATGAACAACCCCTGAACAACACATAGAATCATAGAANCTGTGCTGGCATCCATTCCTTCAGCTTAGCGATGATCAGGAAGGAAACGTAAGGCTTCCACATCTGCATCTAGTTTCCCAAGTAAGCAAACTGTTCTGAAGCATTGCACACTCAGCAGCCTTTGCTGGCTGGCATCAACAGAATGGCTTTGCCAGACATGCTGAAGAGATGCAAATAAAATTCAGAGTGGAGGCAGGCATAGGAGAGTGGCCTTGCTCCATCTTTCCTTTCTCCATGTGGTTGGCCTAGAGTAGCACCAGGTGACATGCTACTCTTTTTTGGAACAACTACAGCATGGCACAGGGGTCCTTGTTTAGGAAAGCAATAAATAGACACATGCCATTTCTTTACCAGGGGTGTAGAAATTAGCAAACCCCAGTATCACTGAAAGCAGTGGCTACTCTTCTCAGGTGGGATTGGAGTCAGTGGAATTTCTCACCCACCAATCACACTGCATTGACCACTTTTCTTTCAGCATCCAGCAGTTCTGAAGAAATAATTTTCTTGAGACAGGTCCGTGAAGTGAATTGCTGGGGCAGACCACATAAGTCACAGCAAAGGGTGGCCAGCCCTCTATCTGCAAATGCAAATGCAGCCCCAGGAGTTGCACTGCTCAACAGCAAAAAATCTGCCCCTCTCAAGCACTTCTTTGTCTGCTGTCCCCTAAAAGAGCTTCAGAAGCTGTAACGTCAAACAAACTTCAGCTGAGATCAAAGCATAGGTCTACACAATGTGCACAGGGACATGATATGTGGGAGAAAATTGGATCCAATGTTTGGATATACAGAATGTTTGCTGATTTAGCACTTTCATCTGTCTTGAAAGAAAACTTCCTTTGCAAACTAGAACAAGAGAAAAGAAGTGGATTCTGATCAACACAACTGGGAAGATTTCCTGCCATTTATACCTCTTTCTCTGTTTTTCAATACCTCAGGTTTATGTGACAAGATGTAAGAGTGCATTTCTTTCACACAATGGTCAAAAGAGCTCTGCCAAGCTGACTGCCAGCCCTGGAATGGTTTGACTAAGTGTTTTTCCAGTTGTTTTAGTGCAACTGGTAGGAGCAGACAAATCCTGAGGGTGTCATCCAAGACTATACAGGTGGTGGTGCTACTGTTTGAGCAGCGCTGAGAGCTTCAGACACAAGGTGCTGGATGTCCTGATCATCAAGAGAGGTACACAGGTAGGTGAACAGACACAAACAGCTTCACAAAATCTTCTTCTCTGTCCTCTGCCTTAACCCTTTCTTCTGTTTTCTTCCCCTGAGCAGGTCCCTGTGTGAGCAATCCCACTTGCCAGGCTCTGTGGTGGTAGAGCTCAAGCTCCATCCCCTTTCCCTGCCTCTTATAATCATAGTCCCTGGCGAAGGCCAAAGAGTCAGTCAGAAAGGGAAGTGCCCCACTCAGAAGGCTTCCACTTTGCTCCTGGAACCAGGGAACAGCAGGAGCCAGGAGCAGAAGTCCTATGTGCACCTCCCCTTGCAAGAAGCAAAAGCTCTGTGAGCTTCCACACCTAGTCTTAGAAAAAGGAAATGATCCTCATTCTCTCTTGCTGCCTCATCATCAGAGGGGCTTGGCAATTAAAAACATGATGGGGGCACAGGGGCTGGGGAACTCGCCCATCTACCATAACAGATGGTTTAAGTACAGTGATTACAAAATCCTGAAGTTAAAATAGTTTAATTACAAAGTCAATACTGCCTCCAACCTCTGCTAAGCCTTCAGTGTAAAAACAACAGACGGCAGAGTGCAAACGATAGGACAATGTTTAACCAGAACTTTGCATTAGCTACTGCAGTACAGCTCTCCATCAGGCCTTCAGCAAACGGAAGATCAACTGATTTTCCCAGCTTGTATTTGTTAACCATCTCTGTTTCAGTATCAATGGGTGGCTGAGAGAGACCCACAAACAGCCCCAAATAAAAAACCTGCAATACTATACTGCAAGCTGAGGCTCAGCAAGGCTCTATGTACAGTCCAATATTGCAAGCACACAACTGAGACAGTTATTAACACCTTACCAGGGAGGAATACAGAGATAAAAAGGACATGCAGGTGGAGTTATGTATATATATATATAAAATGAAAATAAAATTCAATGACAAAAGCAACATTTTATTTCACATTCTGGACTTCATAGAAAAAAAATAATAGGATATGGAAAAGCATAGGGAAAGGATAATTTGGGGACAATTTCAAATGGCAGAAATTTGATCTTTCACATACAGAGCAGGCAGCAGCTCTATACAGATTGTTGTAGGAACATCTCACTAAGCTGTGCCCTTGCAGCTGAGAGCCTTGGTGTTGGTCTTTACTGAGTGTTTGCAGATTCTACATACTCTTAAAGAGTGACAAACCCTCCTTCTGTTGGCTGATGTTCCTTATAGACACAAGCTTGAACACAGAGCTGAGTCAGAGGAAGTCTGGCTCTGTTTTGTTAGTAACATGCTAAAATATAGTCCCACCTGCAGCTGAAGGTACCCACCATCTCTGCCACCTATGACACAGGCTCTGCCAAGCTGGTGACAAGAGGCAGGGACTTGTGAAAGTAAAAGCAAAGAGACAAACAAGACATCAACTTCCAAACCTTTTCTCACCACTGACTCTCACTGACCTCTAAGAAAAATCAGAACCTAAAGCAAGAAGGAAAACAGACTCCAACAGTGACACTACAATAGGGAGGAGTTCTCACAGTCGTTACCCCTTTATTACTTTGTTTAGAGAGTTTGAGGGAAGAAGAGTAACTTTGGGTGTCTGAGATTATATTTGCCAAGGCAAATAAATGTTTCTAGCAGCTGATCTGTTGGGGGCTCTGGATAGATGACAGCATTCAGGATGGAGACCTGCAGTGGCTAAAATGGGGGGAGGGGGAAGGAACACCCTGGTGAATCTAAAGGAAAATCCTCTTTAATCATTAAGAGGAAACATTCCTAGAGCCTGATCCTGCAGATTGCTGCATGTTCCAGTCCTGCTTTTATTAAGTTAACTTTACATAAATGAGTACCTTCATTGACTTTCAATTAAGACTAAGTGCAGGCTGAAGCGATTCATTAGCGTGGAACTGATCCTCTGTAATAACAGAGAAAAGCATGAACTGATGACTCTGGTGTAGCACAGACAAAACAAAAGCAATTTCAATTATTCTTTTATATTAATAGAAGATATTTATACATTTTTTTTTTCCTCCTAGAATATGATAATGCATGGCTTTGTTGCTATCTGTAAGAACAAATAGTCCTTTAGAACTCATTGTAGAGGCCATCTGAATTTCTAGTAATTTCTTTTATTCCCATGCTTGCCACCCTCTTTTATCCTAAGCATGTACTTGTAACTTGGAAATCAATCCAAAGAAATAAGGCACAGTCACAGCATTAAAAACAAACAAACAAACAAACCAACAACAAAAACAAAACCAAAACAACTTAACCCAGGGGGGAACCCAGAAGTTTGTATCAGATCTCAGCCTCCTCCTGTAGTGAGTCTGGGACATGTCTGCTCTGGAGACCACTCTATTTAAACCAGTAACTCTTTGATGACTGGTCTCACCCAGAACCACTGGGTCTGGTGCTCAGCACCTTGTTCAGGGAGTTGGACTCTTATCCACCAGGAGAGGGAAATGCTTGGGCAGATAGGTTGAATGAGACGTTATGAAGCAAAAGCATCACCTCCTTCTCCTTCTGACCTGCAACAGGAGCTAAGGATCAAGGCTATCTCTTGTGATGAGTTGATTCCTCCAAGCCCATGCTAGGTAGATCACATACACAGTGGTACACAGGAGTGTAAGTATCTAAAGTCCAGTGGTGGATTGGTACCTAAGTGCTTCTCATCTCTCCTAGCACTTCACGCTTGATTCTCTTTCTTTGCCCAAGTATCACATCAAGTGTCCATGTTTTTGGAAAGTGCCTTGTATCCTGTGTAGGGTATGAGAAAATAGGTCAATTCAAGTGATTTCTGCTAATCCAAGGTGTGCTATGAATACTAAGTTAAGCTGGTCTGTCACCATTGCTAAATTCACCAGGACGTGCATGCTCATGTAGCAGCCTTTTGAGAAGCATGACTCTCGGGAAGAAAGTGCTCCTGGTGACCAAGTATGAGAGTGCTATTAAGTCAAACTGTCCAATAGCAACTGTCTTGCACGATGCACATGCAGGATAACCTCTGTGGGCTAGTTAGAAACCATGGCAGCCAAATTCTACCTTTCTCTGTCATGCTTAATGTTGGTTTCAGTAGGGATTTCATGAGCAGATCAGAAAAAAATGTGGTCCTAGTGACCAGCGTCTTGACTTCACACATTCACAAGATACTGTTCCTGCAACAAAATCATAAAATTGTTAGGGCTGAAAGGGACCTCAGGGGTCATCTAGTTTGAGCCACCTTGCCATAGGCAGGGACACCTCATGCTAGATCAGGTTGCTCAGAGCCCCATCTGGCCTGGCCTCATAAGCCTCCAGGGATGGGGCTTCCACCACCCCCCCCAGGCAAACTGTTCCTGTGTCTCACCACCCTCATGGTGAAGAGTTTCTTCCAAGCATCCAATCTGAATCTACTCACTTCTAGTTTTGCTCCATTCCCCCCAGTCCTATCACTACCCAACATCCTGAAAAGTCCCTCACCGGCTTTCTCGCAAGCCCCCTTCCCATGCTGGTAGGACACAATAAGGTCTCCTTAGAGCCTCCTCTTCTCCCCCAGCTCTCTCAGTAATTCTCCATGGGAGCTCTGCGCTCTGAAGATGGCTGATTTCACTCCAGATTCATTGGCAAGGCTTTGGAAATGTACTGCCAGCAGAAGGACTATCAGTGCTGCTCACTGCTGTTATCAGTGCTCCCAAAGCACTTAGTGATGCTGCTGGGGATTAGGGCTCTGCTATGCTGGTGGCTCCTCAGGTGCAGGGCAAGGGTGGCAGGCAAGTTGGCACCACTCGAAGCCTACCTGCTGGAAGTCTGGAGGTGAAATGGCAGTAAAGGCTAGTTCAAAGCCCCACTGAAAAGCAGGGTATTTGAATTCAACCTGAAATATACCTGTGTGTTAGAAAGCCAGGAACATTTTTAATAGAGGAAGGTAGGTTTTAAAAAAAAACCAAGCAGTGTTGTTGTGGACCTGATTTTTTTTTCCCCCCAACAAACATTTACCCAGGGTCGTCTCATTATTGGTTGACTTTTTTAATCCACTACAAACTAATGCTTTTGCACGACCTGATCAGACATCAAATGCAGCAGAAAGGCCATAACTGCATCTAAAAAGCCTTTGCTTTGTCAAAGCCTTGCACTAATGCTGGCAGCAAAATTATTCAGGTCTATAACAAGCTGATCTCTTGTTAAATAAGCCTTATGAGCAGTGTTAAGCTTTTTAGCTGCTTTTAAATTAAACACTTTGGGTTTATTAATGTTTCCTTTTCTCTCTGAATTTCTTTGTTGAGAAGAAGTGCCAGAGGAAATGTGCTAGAAACAGTAGGATGTGAAGTATAGTTTAGAATACATTAGACATATGTTGATGGGGCCATTAGCAGAGTTTATAGATACCACCACCTGTCTTTTATTCCACTTGCCATTACTTTAGTGACAGAGAACATACTGTAAGAGAGGTAGTATGCTGCTATTAAATCTTTACTTGTGTATTAGTAAAGAGAGAGCAGCCCTGAGGAAAAGGTCCTGGGGGTCTGGGGTGATGAAAAGCTCAACATGAGCCTGCAGTGTGAGTGCAGCCCAGACAGCAACCGAGTGCNATAGTAGCAAATTCATGCCTCATTGCTAAAATGACTTTTTAGTAACGGCTTGCTAATTGAGATAAACCTGAATAAATAAGGGGGGCAGGCGATAAAGAATAAATAATCACTCTGCTTTTGGGTGTAGGAGAACCACTGGATAGTTGAGAAGGAAAGCATTTGAAATGTACAGCAAGGCAGTTAACTTTTCACTTGTTCCTTTCAAGCCAGTGAGTGTAGCCCTTACATCATACTGCAAAATGCAATCTCATGCCTACCAAATGTAGGCTGAAAGGCAGCTGGGGCAAGATAGGGGTCAGACTCTTCCTCCTAGTAACAAGTGATAGGATGAGAGGGAATGGCCTCGGGTTGCACCAGGGGAGGTTTAGCTCAGATATTAGAATAAACTTCTTCTCTGAAAAGGTTGCTAAACACTGCAACTAAAGACTGACACAGGCTGCCCAGGGACGTGGCTGGATCCCCATCCCTGGAGGTGTTTAAAAGATGCAGAGATGTGGTATTGAGGGACACGGTTTAGCGCCAGACTTGATAGTTAAATAATGGCTGAATTTAATGATTTTAAAGGTCTTTCCAACTGAGTCGAGTCTATGGTTATAATGGAAGATAACCAACAAAATACAGTAAAATCGAAGCTAACTGCGGTGAAGCTAATTGGCGCTGCCCACTCGGGACTCAGGGCGCTGTCGCCTCGGCGCTTTGGCGCCCCCTGGCGGGCGCGAAGCAAAATTCAGCGCGGAGTGGGACGATGCCGGGCGCTGTGTGGAGCAGTGCGCGGTGCTGTGCGGCCAGCGCTGCGGTAGAGCAGCCGGAGGGGCGGAGTGCGGGCTGGCGGCCGGCAGCGATTCCTCGCTGTGACAACCGTGCCCCGCTTGAGGGAAAGCGTTTGCTAGCCACGGGTGCCAGTGCGTGTCGTCTTCCCGACAGAGGAGCGGCTGGGGCAGCACCGTGCGGGCACTGGGAGAAGAGAAGGACGAGGGCCGCAATGCCGTGGTGGAGAGACTGGGGCAAAGACCTTCCAAGCCTCAGAGCTGTACCTTGGAAGAGGGTAAATAATGAGTGCATCAAAAGAGATGACTTTGGAGGCACAAAAAACCCCAAGCCAAAGCAAAGCAACTAAACATAAACACAACCAACCAACGAAACACAACCAACCAACCAACCAAACTAAAGCAAAGCACACAAAAACCTTCCTAAAAATCTAGGTGAGATTCCCCCGAAACTTAAATTCAGGAAACGTTTCTCCAGCTTCCCAGAACGGTCAAAGCCTTTATCCAGCTTCTGCAGCATGGGGCGAACTGGGACAAGCCGCAGTACTTCCCCTCAGTTCCGCTCCACCACCCAGCAGCTCCAGTCCTCCTCCCGACAGCTTCGGTCCTCCTCCCGGCAGCTCCGGTGCTCCTCCCCGCAGCCCCGGTCCTCCTCCCAGCAGCTCCGGTCCTCCTCCCAGCTCAGCCTCAGTGCCCAGTGCTCGCGCGTGTCCTACACTGATACCTAACAGAGCAAGTGGAGGAAAGGGATGCTGGTCCTTACAGAGCAAGTGCCAGCATCGCCAGATGTCAAAGGCCATTTCCTCTCCTTTCTGTAGGGGGAAGGAAAAATGCTGCTAGCCTTCATCCCTGCCGGCCGTCATCAGAGGAAGCCTCAAGTCTGATCAGGAGATGGCAGCACAGTCCTGGAAAGCTCGAAAGAAATCCCCTACCAACACGAAATCCCAGAAGGCTCAGGGAAGCTCAGTGGAAGAAGAATTTAAAAGTGGAGCAGAACCGCGCACATGTCCAGGAAGGATTTCAACTGAGTTAACAGAAAATTCTTTCGGTCGAAGATCAGAACTGAAATTGCTGATATGTATTACTGGAGTCCTTAAGTGTGATGCTGTCAGCACATCCTTCTCAGAGATGCTGCAACCTGCCACAACAAGGGAAAACCCAAAACTCCTTGTGAGAAGGACCAGTGGTAACTGGAGACTTCATTTCTTCAGTGCTCTTACCAATTTATATGGAAGCATGCACATATCTCTGACAGAAACATCAAAATTCATAGTACAAAGACAGAACCATGAAATGTCTCTTCCCTAGTTTCCAGTATCTGTTTTAAAAGTGTGAAAAATATTACTTTTAAATTTGCCAACAAGATAGCCCACAAAGAATCCTGCTGGTAGTTGCACACACAGCTGATGCAGGTTTGCTATTAATCTTGGCTTATGTCATTCAAAAGAAAAAAAAACAAAAAGGAAAGGAAAGGAAAAGAGAAAAGAAAAGAAAAGAAAAGAAAAGAAAAGAAAAGGAAAGGAAAAGAGAAAAGAAAAGAAAAGAAAAGAAAAGAAAAGAAAAGAAAAGAAAAGAAAAGAAAAGAAAAGAAAAGAAAAGAAAAGAAAACTTAAAAAGAAAGAACTAAACAAAACTCATCAAAAAATAAAATAACATTAAAAAACCACAAACAAAATAACCAAGGCTAACCTGTCAAAAAGGTAAAGTACCTGCAGTGAGCCTGATGCTAAGTCAAACAAAATTGATGTCACTACAACAGGGCTGTATCTGACTTATTTAATGCTGAACTTTCAGTCAGAAGCCACAAGTAGTAGATGTAGTCTTTTCAAGACATGTATTTTGCCTCTCTCTCACCCCAGACTCTAAGCCTTGCTCAGTCTGTGACTGAGGAATTCCCACAGACCTGCAGGTGTTGCCAGGAAAAAACCTTGCAATTCATTAGGTGGTGCTGAAAGACTTTGCTGGAAGTGCTGCCACATCGATCCTGTCAGCGTTTTCTAGAGCTGGTCCACCTGAGACCTTAATGAGGGGAGATGCTTTGGAAAAGCTGTTTGGCACCCACTCTGGCACCCCAGCCAGCTCCCAGACCTTTTGGTATTCGAGACCTGCTGGTGTTCACTGAATACACAACTCAGTGCATGTAGCCCCTTTTTGTTTTGCTCTCCAACATATTCACAGATCTGTCTTAATTTTTTTACACTTTATGTAGTATTGGAAACATTCAAAGCTCACAACAAATGGGAATTTAGAGTTTAGCCAGATTGTATCAATTGTTGGTATTGGAACATCAATGGAGCTCAAACAAGTTTCTCTTGGCAGGACAATTGCACTAAAGCATTTGATGTTGAATCAGGACCTATTTTCCAGGTTCACACACACAAAAGAGTTCAAATATAAGCAAATTAAAGCTCTAGTATTAATGAAATATGTTCTTGTTTCCTCTGCACTTGCCAACTATTTAACCTGGTCAGGATAAATTCACTTGGGATTAGTTCTATGGAGCCAATCCTCCTGGGTTTCCTTGAAACAAGGTATCCTTTGCTTCCTATGCTGCAGAGTTTTGTAATGCAGCTGCACATAGTTGAAAAACTGCCACAATTCATGGCGAGGTGGCTGCATTTCAGCAATGAGAGAAGTTATTTGGAATACATAGATCTATATTTGCATGCCTGTGAAGCTTATGTGTCTGGATTGTTAAGCTCTAGGAAGCTTCTTGATGGACAACCCTATGATATACAATGGATGGCAACTGAGCCACGAACCTGAGTGAAAAGAAGGTGATTCTCAGCACCGTCAGCTGTGAAGGAACTTCAGAATATTTTTGTGACCCAAAAGGGTAAAGGCTCCTGTAAAGATGCAAAGTGTGTAGGAGACGAAGTAGAGGTGAAAAACCCTCTCCACAGGCAGTGACCTCTGCATACTGTGTGGTGTGAGGATCACCCCTTAGAGCCAGAAGGCCTTACGGGTCTCTTCGCTTTGCAGTGCCCCACCAAGAGGTACAACAAACTGGCTAAAGGTAGTTTCTGCCACCTCTCCTGCCTCATGCCTGTGCATCTGCCCAGGCCAGGCATTGGTGGACACAGGGGAGCATGCTGAATTGGTGTTACAGTCATTCTTCCAAGGTTTTAGGCTTGCTTACCTTCCTTCTGCAATAGGATAAAGAGGAAACTTTTGGCCTGACACTACAAACACCTTCAGTTTTGGAGCAGAATGGGAGAGGGAAAGAAAAGAAGGTATTTTGCTGCAATCTCAGTGCTCCAGTCTTTCCTGGGAACCCAAGCAGGTACCCACACAGCTACAACAGGTGGTAGGTGCTTGGTAACTGCAAAGGGCTCAAGCAAACCTAATGACTGAGAGAGGGAAGAGATGAGGCCCATTCAGATCCACAGTGGAACCTAGAGACTGAGAGAGGGAAGAGATGAGGCCCATTCAGATCCACAGTGGAACCTAGAGACAGAGAGAGGGAAGAGATGAGGCTCATTCAAATCCACAGTGGATTAACTGAACGTTTGGCAACCACACTTACCAACTTTGTAGACTACAGCCCAGGATCACAAGCACCAGTTTTGGTCACCAGCCAGCTAATTGGGGAAAAAAAAAAAAAAAAAGGAATTTATAAAGTCTCCTTGCAACACATAGTGGCTGGCACAGTATCCTAAACTCATCTGTGCTTGTGTGGTCCTTAAAGAAATGTCCCTTTGCCTCCCAGATGCACCCATTCTTTTGGTGCTCTTACGCCATAGGTCCTGAGAAAATGAAGGAGCAGAAGCCCACACTTTCCCCATCTTTTTATTTAAACCCAAATGGTGTGTCCAGGAGCATTTCAGCCTACATGAAGAAACCCTTCTCCAAAAGGCCAGAGGGAGGTGGGCACAAAAGATCTGACAATACTCCTGACTGTAGATTCTACCCATAATGCTGGGCTGGTCCCTGGGCCAGTGGAGTGGCCGCATAGCCCCACTAGCCATCATCACTGAAGCTGGGAATGGAAAACAATTTTGACATTGGCAGCCTGGAGTTCTGCCCTTTGCAAACACATTTGATGTTCATACATGGTCTCTTGGCTGCTGCTGCTGGGGACCATCTGTTGGGATGGCTTCATGCCTGATCAAATGGTGGTATGCCATTTTCACTGGGACATGAAATAGATGCCAAACAAAACGCGTCTGGTTTTACTTCTATTACTCTGAATTCAAAGCACATGCTAGTACTAATCCTTCTCTTAATTGGCACCACAACAGTGTTAAACCTTCAGTTTTTCCCTTCCACCATCTGAGATTTCTGCCACTGTACTTAGGTGCTTAAATAAAATCTAGCAGAAAAGAGCATTGCAGATTTCACACAAACCAGGCATTGTTTGCAGGGGTTGGGTGAGAGGTGTTAGCAATAACCACAGGGGTGAACGTGGGAGAGTTTCCTACACACCACAGGATCCTTGAAGAAGTTGGACTACAATGCTTCTTTAAAAACTGCTCCTGAAACCACATCCACCTATCCTAAAGTTTTCTGCTCAATGGAAAAGTATCTTATCAATTGAAAGAAAAAAAAAAAAAAAAAAAAAAAGTCTAGCTTCTGTTTTTAAAAAGCCTCTACCAAAATGTGCAAAGGCTTTGAGCATTACATGAGTAGACTGAGATGCTCTAAAGACGTTTTCTTTTCAAGGTGCTGTGAGTTCACCATAGCTCCAACCTTGATCTGTAGTAAAATCTTCCAAGCTCTGGCGGGCTTTGCTGTCTGGGTTTATATGACTAACTCCCTGTGAATGTTCCACATTCAGAGAAGTGTGCTCCTGACCTCAGCCAAGATGAATATTATTGTCAAAACTGCCATCACTACAGCTACTGCAGGTTTTCAGATTCCTCTAGTGTTTGTAGGGAAAATTCATCTGCTACAGATGTCCTCTTGGGTAATGGATTCTCTAACCCAGAGCACGACTGGAAAGCCTAAAGGAACATCTCTTGATAGGCTTCCCTTTGCTCTTTGTCCTTCTTCTACTGTACAGTGCTAAGAAGCTAGACATACTGGACATCTCCTGTCACCTCCTTCTCCTCCCTCTGTCCCCAGGGGGAAGATGACAAAGCCCCAGCACTGGCCATCTCCTGGCCAGATCCCACTGTGTGCAGTGGGCAGGATCCAGATGTGCAGTTTAGAGAATGTCTGCGACTTGACTACTCTATCAAATGTTTAATTCTTCAGTTTCTGGGTTCTTAATGATTTGAACCACTTATTTTTTGTTAATGATGCAACAGATTCTTGCATTATTATGATTTATTAATAATATTTAATTTTATAACCACCTTAATTACATTTGATTCAGGAGTATACAAGAAGGCAAAATTACTATGGAAATGGAAGCAAAAAAATCCCATTAACAAGAAAGGAAATTTGGCAAATATGGAAGTTAGTTTGTTTGGCTTAGTATTCTACAACAACTGAAAAATAAGACAAACAAGATGATTGTTTGATTGTCCCAAGTAAATACAGCAGGGCCAGAAGCACAGCCCAAGCAGTGGCATGTGGACTGGCCATAAAATTAAAAATAAACTTGAGTAAATGTGCAGCTAAATGCAGACCGTGGGGATAGGATGTGAACTTCAGCTATTTCCTGGAGCTAGTGTGGTTCCAAAGTTTAACAGCATTAGCCTTTGGAGACCTGGAGGCGTGCATACTTGTTTTCAGTTTCTCCTCCTTTCATCTCCCCCCACTCAGAGCCCTACCACCTCCCAGCTGCCCTGCTCGCTCCATCTCTCGCTGCAGAAGGACACTCCTCTTACCCTCTAACAAGTGTCCCACATGGGCTCTGCACAGAACATCACTGCACAGTACTGTTCTTGTGCCCTCCAGCCCACACTGCTCCAGTGGGATGGGAGTCTGGATTCCCATTGCGCCCTCAAGGCTCACGGATCTGCAAAGGATTGACTGACTGCTACTTACTGAGTACCATCCATGGAGCTGATCAACTGCCAGCTACTCTTTGGCTGTGCTGGCTCGTGCCTAGCAATTAATGATGACTTCCAGCCTTGAACTTTTTCTCTTTTTTTTTTTTAAAATAAACATTTTGGGTTAAAACAACCATAGGGGTAATGGGGAAGGGTGAATGGAATAACTAACACAGCCTTATCTCACAGGGACTGTATGATCGCAGATATTTCCAGCCATGAATTTGTTATTAGGGTTGCACTACAAAGCTCAAAAGTATTTCACTAAGCCTAGCTTGAGCTTTATGTACTTTTTGCTCGTGACCTTCGTGCCTGCAATAGATTCAAGGCCAAATCCAGTTTAGGAATCTCTTTCTAAAGCAAGTCTTGATGTTTCTCTTTGAAGTAAAACACTTCTATTTCACCCCTACTTCTCCTAAGACTGTGATAGATTTCTTTGTTAAAATAGAAACAAATTCCAATGTAACTCCTTGAATACTTTCAAAAATCATCATCAGTTATTTCTCATGGCTGGCCTAGGATTCTGTCCCACCAAATCCAGGACAGCATCCCTGCATAAACCAAAATTAAGTATTAGGTGTACATGGTACAGCAGCTAACTGTAGGTTAAAGCTCCATGGCATAGCAAGAGGAGTTAAAGACACTGCCACAACCTTAATATACAACATTTTCTGTTAGACTGCTTATAATTAAGTTGCAGATGAATAAATATATACTATGTGAATGAATACCTAGATGTGTAAGTCTGTTGTATATGTACATGTAGACTCACGTCACCCACATGTGATGTTTGAGCTTTCTTCTTTCATACAAGAATTGGTAGCAAAGTGCTCTTTTCCCACAGCAGGTATTTCTCTGTGCCAAAACTCTGGTGCTATAAAACTGTGTTACAAAAGGATCAATTCTGTGTAGCATCAACTTCCACAGCTCAGTGGGCATATTTCTTGAGACAGAAAAAAACTTAATATAGGCTCTTATAAAACTAAGGTCCCATTAAGCATTGGTATAGTACATGAAGAAAACTGTGTCTGTTTCACGTGGCTTGCAATCCACCTTTATAGTGATTTTCCACACATGCTATCTTTCAAACACCATTTTATTACAAATATGGCAAATGATACCAGAAAATGGCCAAGATGAACAGGCATATATGGCATTTAACAAAGTCATAGAACCACAGGATAGTTTGGGTTGGAAAGAACTGTAAAGATCAGCTAGTTCAGTGCCATGGACAGGATGCTTTCCACTAGGCTGCATTGCTCAAAGCCCCATCCCACCTGGTTTTAAGCAGGTGCAAGTATGGGGTATCCACAATCTCCCTGAACAACCTGTTCTGGTGTCTCACTACCCTCATGGTGAAGAACTTTTCCCTTACATTAGTCTAAACCTTCCTGTAGGTACTGGAAGGCTGCTCTAAGGTCTCCTTGGAGCCTTCTCTTCTCCAAGCCGAACAGCTCTAAGTCTCTCAGTCTGGCCTCACAGAATTCTCATTTTGTTTAAATCAAAGGCTTTCTGGTTCCCTCAAAATCATTTTCTCTTTGCACTGTAAGTCAGAGGCTCATATAGGGAATTTTGGAGAGGAAAACACCAGATTTGGGGGTCTCTTTTTCACTGGCAATGGAGAATTAACTGCGGACAGATCTTTCTGTGTGATGCCCTTACATTTGCATGCCTTTGGCATGGAGCTACCCTACCACTGACTGCTTCAGGTCCATCATTGCTTTGAGCTCACAAAACTATCAATCCTGCAAATGATCTACCAAGCTGGTGCCTGTGAGGGGAAAGTCCCTCAATGTGCTTCAATCCATGTGGTAGTAAGTGAAGCAGTTCTCAAAACAAAGGGGCTAGAAGTAATCCTATATTTGGACTACTGATCAGTTTCATCACATGAAGTAACTTTTCATCAGTACAATCACTCTTCAAAATGTTTCAACAGCTGGGGCTAGTTGTTTCCAGAAGAACATTATCACCTGTTAAGGAAATAGGACATTTGGGGGCATGCTACACTAGCAATTTAGGGAGAGCTTTCTTCCCAGAACTGAAAAAGGGGAGAAGGGGATGGAAATAAAGTGAGATTTTTTTGGAGCTATATCATCCAGTGTACAAAACCCAGAAGAATAAGTATTTGTGTAAATGAGTTGTTTGAGGAAGCTTTTCTCTGAAGGAAACTTTGCTTTTTTTTCCTTTTCTTTTTTTTTTTTCTTTTTTTTTTTTTGTCACAGGGCTTTCATGAGGAGTCTGTGAAAACAGCAATTTTGCCAAGGGTGCTAATGACAACACTTTGTACACTGCAAAGTGTTTCGCAGGTCACCAGTGAAGATGGAGTTAATTAAAAGGTAATTTCAGTTATTCTACAGTCTGAGTTATACTGGGGGGAATCCAATGTAAGCCAATGACTTCATGTTACCAGTTAGAACAGAAAATGGCCTGAACAATCTTAACCATTGTGGCACAGCCCTGAAGTACCTCTCCACGTGCTGCTTCACCCCTACCCCAGCTGATTCTGATGGGATGATGAAGCAGCATTTAAAATACTCTACTTTGTATGGAGCCTTCAGTGCATGGCATTTTTCTTAGTGTACTGTTCCCCAGCACAGGAATTATCTCATTAACTTTAGAAGTCAGAAATCCTAATTAGTTAGCCTCTCTTGGCATCCTGCACTCCTTCCCTCAGAGGGCAATTCATCTGACCTACTTTAGGCAACTGCTCAGGCTGAGATGTGTCTCTTGATTTAGAGAGCTACCTTTCATATGAAATGACTGAGTCACTGCCCTCAGCTTCAAATCAAACACTAATGCAGGCTAGGATGATCAAATAAATTTCCTTTTTTCCCCAAAAAATCTCTTGTCTAAAAACCCAAACTCCTGAACAATATTTGTGAGAGTTTAGGGCTGTCTCTAAAATCTTCAGTGAAGAAGGTAAGTGGATGTAAAGAAGGTGCTAGACTTTAACTTCAAGACAGCTGATGAAGTGATTCAGTGAGGTCTTCTCAGCACCAGCACTACTGCCATTTCTCAGACCTGGATCACTTGCCATAGCTTGCACCTGCAGCTAAAAACAGTGTTCAGTTCTTTGGGCCAGCACTGCAACTCCTGATTACAACATCTGCAAATGCAGGATGGGGATTAGCACTCGCCCCAGGATCTAAGTCCAAGTGCACTATGTAAAGCCTTGAACATGAAAAATGAGCTCAATCAAGACTGCACATTGCTGAATTCTTGTGACTGAAGCCATCCAGAGCTTGTTTGCTTCTTTCACTGAGCTAAACCAACATTTCAGTCTGAATATTGACTGATGTTTCTGGTTAGGTTTGGTTTTGTTTGTTTGTTTTTCTCCTTAGCCATTGATCTGTGATAATTCATCAGCTGTATGTCAGGTTTTGTTTATTGACACACATTTTTCAGGCACTATTTTAGGGGAAAAGGAAGAATGTCTTTTATTATGGTACATGACTGCTGGGTGTGTAGCATCTACTCCCAGTTTCCCAGGGTGACTGCCTAAAGCTGCTCAGAGTCATCTACTGAACTGGGGTTCCCAGCTGGGACTTTGTCTCCTGTGTGCCTCCTTGGTTGCAGCCGTTACAGGCACTTCTCTCATCGAGGGAATTCTCTCTGCATTTTTGACACTGTAAAATTTATGTTGGGTTTTTACTTCAATTGTGGTATTTCGTGATGCCAGTAGTTTCAAATTAACAGTGTCATCTAGTTGTTTGGGTTTGGGTTTTTTTGTGTTTTTTTTTGTTTTGTTTTTTTTTTTTTGTTGTTGTTGTTGGTTTTTTTTTTGTTTTGTTTTTTTGTAGAAATATTATTGAAGCTGCAGATTCCAAAAGTTAGGACCCATATTAAGAGTGTGTTCATTAATCCCAGGAAGATTATGCCTGCTGTTCCGTGGGGTTTAGGCTTGTCTCTGATTCAAACAGGACTGTGGTGTGAAACATTAAACAGTGCTGCTGGTGACTACTTATTCACAAAGGCCAACACTGTTACTTCATTTTTCTTGTCCTCAGACACTCTCAATTGCACTGGAAACTGCTCCTTTGAAAACAAAGCCACATGTGAAAAAAGCTGTGATGTTTTCTTCCATGGTTAGTTCCCAGTAGTTGGCAAAATAAAAGCCTGAACTGAGAAATGAAAGCTTTTTCTGGTCTTATCCCTTGCTGCACCAAAGGGGCTCAAGACCTGCAAGTCATTCAGATGTAGTACATCTATCTGCTGCCTTTCCTGCTGAGCTGCTGACTGCAGCCTGTGAGCCTAGAGCAGAGCCAAGCAACAGGATGCTGACACTGCTTTCTGGTGGCCACTGTCAAATAAACAATTTATATGCTTTGTCATTCACATGCAGCAAGTTCCTTTAGCCTCCATCAAGACTCTGGAAGAGAGAGCCAAGTCATGCCCCTTGGCTTGGCTCATCCTTGGCAGATGTTCAAGCCCTAGAGTAGATGACATTTGCTTACAGCTACCCTTCATAAATGTTCAGCCTTCAGAAGAGAGTCAGTGGTCTCTGCTATTGCTCCTGTTTGAAGCTGCTGGGTTTGAGGCCTGAGCATTTTCCATATTTATAGGGGGCATCACTTGGTAACTGGAGACATCTGTGGGTTCTGTGTACAACAGAGTGGTTGAAAATACTTTTCTTGCAGTAAGACTCTTATCAATTGGTTATATATATATATATATATATATATATATTTACTTTTTTTTTTTTTCCTCAAGAGTGAGAGAGAAACCACAATGTCTTAGAAAAGAATGTATAATGTTAATTTGCACTGGATAAAAATCCTCCTCCAAGATGTACAAGCAATCAGATGTTGGCAGTCATTCATCTCAGGTACCAAGCCAGCCAGATATAAGTCAGCAGATGTATCCCTGTTAGCGCTAAACTGAGACGGAAGCAACAGATCCTACCTCTCAGCAGGGCTTATTAGACCATGCTCAACAGCATGCTGACATAGTTAGATGGTATTCCAGCTTCTTCTGGCCTACAACTGCTGAGCTCATCATAAAGGCAAAGGAGCAGGCAACTGCACAAAACCCAGCAGATACACCTTTGGTCTTAGGCACTGGATTTGTGGAAGACTTTTAAGAGCACCAGGGGCAGCTGAAACCTCTGCTGTCCATTGCACATTTGAAAAGCCTCCTTCTTGATTAGAACATCAATCCCCACGCTGTAGCTCTCAGGCCAGACCTGTGTAGCAGACTGTTCATTTGATCTGCAGGCAGGCTGTTTCAGTTGTACACATGCACTGACTAGGGACCAGCTGTGTGCACTGGAGATCAAGAGGTCTCTTATGCAGAGAGGTAGTCATATCACTCAACTAGAGTCAAAGAATTACAAAGAATGACTCTCAGAAGTAAAATGAACAAAAGCTGCACTTCCATCCACCCTTCCTGCCCTCCCTGCCTGTGCCCCAGGCTTGCTGCATATCACTTTATGTTGGTGCACACACCAATAGTGCTTATCACAGGCAGGCAACACATAACTGCCCTTTGAGTATTTGCTGTGGATTTCAGTGCACAAATGATAAATTATTGTTTCAGTTTTAAATTGAAAGTTATCTTCTTATTGCATCATTTTAGCCAAGTCTTGTCTTGCAGCATTGACTGCCCAAAGAAGTGTTTTACTTCACACTGACCAATAAGATTATGCCACACATAGTCTGAAACTCAAACAAGGTTGTTGTGCATGTTTTACTTGCTGATGATCCATCATTTTAATTAGCATCTTCAGCAATTTTTGAAGAGGCAGTTTAGGTAATTCAGAGTACAAAGAAGGTTGTTCTACTATTCTTTTGGAGACTTGATTATATGCAGTGATTTTTACCTTTTTTTTTAAATCTAGGGTTTATGGTTTCAGAACAAATCTGTGTTGCTTTGGTTGTTTTGTTTTGTTTTGNCCTGTTACCTTCACTTTTTCCAAGGACTGGAGGCCTCAGTGCCATACAGGACCACACTAGAGACTGCTTCCCTTCAGCAGCTGCGTGGTTTTGGCTAGTGTCTGCTGGTGTTCCAAAAATGTGTAGACATGGCACCTGGGGACATGGTTTCATTGGTGGTCATGGTGGTGTTGGGTTGCAGCTGGGCTCTGTAATTCATAGATTCATAGAATGGTTTAGGTTGAAAGTGACCTGAAAGATCATCTAGTTCCACCTTCCATCAGACCAGGTTGCTCAAAGCCTCATCCAACCTGGCCTTGACATTTCCAGGGGGTGTGCATGACCTCCCTGGAATACCTGTTCCAATGTCTCACCACCCNAGCTAATAAGCCAAAAATACATTTTCTAGCTGACCAATCTTATGGAAAACTAACTCTGGAGGTCCAAGTGCTAGTAATGCAATGGTGGCTGTCATTGCAATTGCCTCAGGTGACACCAGCCTTTGAACAGGGCTAAACAAGATGACACCAAATGTCTTACAATTATCTGTCTTCTTCTGCCCTTTTCTGGGCTGTTCTTGACCAATGTCTGGTTCTGTCTGAAACATACCATTTGCAGAGACTAACAGATGCACTTTTCCATGAAGTTTATACTTTCCAGTCTAGTCTTTCCCCTGTATTAATTCTCTTAGTTACTCCAAGGCTGCCAGAGAAAATAACAGCAGAAGTTCTGCAATATGAAGAACAGAGAACTAAAGAGGAGGACATGTGGAGACCTGCTGCATGTAGAAGAACTAAGTAAGTGAACATTTTTTTGGAGAAGGTAGCACCCAGGTGGGGTGGACAGGGCAGGTGATCATAAACTAACCAGGGAGGTATTCCATTCCATTCCATTCCATTCCATTCCATTCCATTCCATTCCATTCCATTCCATTCCCTATGTGTCACATTCGGTACAATACTGAGAGATCATGAGGGTCAAGCCTCTTCTTCTTCTTCATTGGCCAGTGTCCAATGCCCTGCCCACTCCTAGAAAGCTAGAAATGGGTAGATACAGACTGGATGTTAGGAAGAAGTTCTTCACCATGAGGGTGGTAAGACTCTGGAACAGGTTGCCCAGGGAGGTGGTGGAAGCCTCATCCCTGGAGGTGTTTAAAACCAGGCTGGATGAGGCTCTAGACAGCCTGATCTAGTGTGAGGTGTCACTGCCCATGGCAGGGGGGTTGGAACTGGATGATTCTTGTGGTCCCTTCCAGCCCTGACTGATTCTATGATTCTATGATCCTCCTGCCTGTTACCTTCACTTTTTCCAAGGACTGGAGGCCTCAGTGCCATACAGGACCACACTAGAGACTGCTTCCCTTCAGCAGCTGCGTGGTTTTGGCTAGTGTCTGCTGGTGTTCCAAAAATGTGTAGACATGGCACCTGGGGACATGGTTTCATTGGTGGTCATGGTGGTGTTGGGTTGCAGCTGGGCTCTGTAATTCATAGATTCATAGAATGGTTTAGGTTGAAAGTGACCTGAAAGATCATCTAGTTCCACCTTCCATCAGACCAGGTTGCTCAAAGCCTCATCCAACCTGGCCTTGACATTTCCAGGGGGTGTGCATGACCTCCCTGGAATACCTGTTCCAATGTCTCACCACCCTCACTGGAAAGAATCTCCAGTCTACATCTTCCCTTCTCAAGCTTCAATCCATTCCCCCTCATCCTATCACTGCAAGCCCTTGTAAAAAGTCCCTTCCTGGCTTTCTTGTAGGCTCCCTTGTGATACTAGAAGACCACTAAAAGGTCTTTTCCAACCAAAATGACTGTGACTGTGCCTCCTTGAAAAGCACTCCCACCAGGACTGTGTTACTTCCATGTTTTCATTCAAAAGATCTGGTGCGTGTTCATGTTTTAAGCACAACCAGAAACAGGGCAATGAGATGGGAGAGATTTATTGACTATGGTCAAACTTTTAGCCTGCCCATTTTTAAAAATGGAAAAGTGGTGATGGTGTAAGCATTGCAACCACATATTGCAAAACATGTCTCTGATGTCTGAGGTAGCCTGAGTACAGCTCTGGTGGGTATTGTGCTTTAAAGCAAGCACAAAGGTCTTTCAAGTCTTTCATTCAGTAAAGATGATTCCAATCTATTAAAGTGAGGCTGTGGGGTTTTTTTTATTCCACCTGATTTTGTGTGTGTGTCAATATGGAATCATATGAAACTTCTATCTGTGTTTTGATATGTGACACACAGATTGAACTTTCAGCCTTCAGCTTGCAATCTTTCCTAACAGACATCTGAAAAAGAAAATACAAAAGCATTGAACTTGGCCACCTTTAAACCGTCATCATTATTGTGGTGATTCAGGTTTTCCTTTGAAAATGCTGAAAGAAGATCATACTGCAGCAGGAGAAAGATAAGACTCAGTATTTTTCCTGTGGGTTTTCACAGCACTCACATATTTGTTTCTGTATTGGTAGTGATTCATGTCACAAATGCCTTTGTCCATTTCTCTCTTTCTGCTACAATAGCGCAGGTAATTAACTAAGTGAAGAGGCTGTCAATTAAACATTGATACTAATCTTGGCATAAAAGCTCCCTTAAGAAACACTGAGTTGGAACATATTTTACCGTGTCACCACTGCCTTCATTCAGCTCACTTCTCAGACAATTAAGTGCTCCAAATGTTTGTGTGTCAGCCGGGCAACATTAGCAGCGTGAGCGACCCCTGCTATAGATACAGTCCCTGCAAAGAATGCCTGCGGAGTACAATGCCTATTGTGCCAGCAAGGCTGGTTTTATCAAGCAAGGGACATTATATAGTTAATTAATGCCAAGATCTTTAATGATAAGATTGTCAAGGACAATTAAGAAGATGATTATAAGTGTCCTTGGTAACAAGAATGCAATACTGATTTGAGCTTACTTTCACTAAGTGTGGCTTAAAGGTCAGTTTCTCTGAAGTGTGAATACTTAAGCATTCTTTGGATAGATGTCATTATACATTAATCTCAGGAGGAAAACATTTTTCTATTCTATCTGTGTAGCAAGTGAAAATTAATGAGAATCTCTTGCTAAGAAATTAAGGTAACACGTTTCAAAGAGAAACATCTAGCCAGCATCCTCAGCAACAACTCTGGATCCAGGCTCTGAGATGGAAAGACACTCCAGCTTCAGCCCAGCTCATTCAGCACGGTGACCATGCAGTCAGTGGATGAAAGGATGAACAGGACAGCCCATGCATGCTCAGTAAGATCCCTCTGTTTCTCACCTGCCCAACACTGCATCCAGCTTTGCTGTGTCTCACTCATGCACCAAAATCAAGCTCAAATGACACTTGACATAAAATCCCTCTGAGAACTGGCTAAACTCACAGAAGAAAAGTGATGAATACTGGTATCACAGATTGTATCCTGGATGTCGAAATTAAGAGACAAATTAATCTGGAAAAAGGTGTGCTGCAAGAGGATTAATAACCTAATTTTCACGAAGGCAACTGTTTGTGTCACTACATGCACCAATGCAGCTGTCAGAGGGCATCCCTCTTGCAGGCATACCACAAGATGCACCTCTGAGAAGAGACTCAAAGAGAGAAAATAAATGATGTTGCAGGTCATTAGCCAGTGACACTCATCACTAGAGAGGCCAAATTCTCTACTGGTTTACCTCCACGCTCAAGCATGTTTCTCATCAGAGATGGGACTTAGTGAGCAAACAGGCTGAGCTTGGATGCGTAGCCACTCACCCACTCCCACCAGAAGCTATGTGTATAGCTTCAGAGCTCACCCTTCAATTTACTCTACAGACTTGGGAAATTGTTTGCATGTCAGAAATCTACAGAAATTTTGAAGCACCAGTAGTAGGAAAAAAAAAAAATTGCACTGGTGCTTTTTTTGCTGTACAGAAATAACTCTGCTTGCAGGAAGGTGGGGAAAGAGTAGTGAATTGCACCAAAAAAATCATAGGGTTTTGCACTCTTCATATTTGGCACCAAAACTACTTTGCCATCAAGGATATACTGAGATAAGCAACAGTGGCTGCTCACCAAGTCTGTTTTTCTTAGCTACTTTATAATTCCTTCAGTATCAATTAATCACATTGCAGCTAATTGCAAAGCAATTGCAGTTCTGATTGTCCATCGACACGGGACCATTTTATTCAGCAGGCTGCCTTCCTGGCAAAGCAGTGGATTGTTTTTGCTGGCTCAGAAAACCTAACACACAGCCTTTCTGATGCTGACAGATTCCATCTGCTCCCCTTTAATTAACATCTAATATGTAAACCATCTAATACATGTAACACTGCATAACAAGGGATTAAGAAATAGAAGGTAACCCTTCACCATAAAGCTGTGTCATCTCTTAGGATCTCATTACGAATGGTAAATGGTACCAAAATGAAATGGGAACTGCACACTAGCAGAAACAGCAGCATGCAGGTACTCTCACTATGACAAATACAAACATAGGGACGCAGAGACAAAATAAAGCAGAAGGTGGAGCAGCTTTCATACATGGATTCACACAGGTACTGCTTCAGCTCAGATATCAGCTGATTTAATGCAATTATGGGGAAGAATGGGGTATACTAATTTGTGTTCCCGATTATTGCTAGCTAGATAAGAAGCACTGTTTCTGTAAGACCTTGGTGCAATCCATTAAACCCATTAAAAGTGCTAATTAGCTCATGTTCTATAAATGAAAGTGTCCGGGCTGTGCTCTGCTGGTTAATACCTGACAGCAGCCAAAAGCTGGGGATGAAAATATACAAAGAACACCTTCTAGGAAAACCCTGAAACCAAATTAAGATGTCAAAAGTGAGGGAGATAAAATGTTCTTCTGCATCACAGCAGCTGATAAGCAGGCATGAAATTCATGTGGCTGGGGGGGACAGGGCTGCCACCATTCATGACTAGCCGAGTTATGTGAAAGGTCAAGGCTGCTATGTTTTCATGATAACATCTAAGCAGAACACAAGCATTTGGAGAGTCTCATCAACACATCTATCTAGTGAGTTAGATTAAAATCATGCAGAACAGCTGCAACAAGACTTGCAATGCTCAACAAAGGGCAGGAAGATTAGACACCTCGATAATAAGACATGAATGACCCTAGTGGCAAGAGGAGAAGAGGAGCTTTGCTCTCTAACCTGCGGTGCTAACAAAATCATTATTTGAAGCCTCTTAGAAATTACTAAAAGAGAGGGGGAGGGAGGAACAGAGGAGCAGTGTGAGATCACCACCTCCTGGCAAGGCTGGCTTTGGATTCTGCAGAACATGAGCTACAAACTTGTGGTACCAACTCTTGAGCTAGTAATATTCATTTGAGTTGTAGCAGTCATTTTCCATTTGCTCAGAACAGATCTGGGAGGCCAGTCCCCAGAAGCATGCTCACATTAAACTCTGTGCTGCAGGCTGAGCATCTGGAGTGAGACAGGAAAGAACTGCTCATGTGTCATTAAGGTATATACATATCTGTTTGCTTTTCCCTCTTCCCTGCTTCCAGGTTCAGGAGGTGTGCAAACAGATGCTCACTCCCATCCAGCCCATCATTCACAATACCCTCGGTGAGGGCTGGTCAGAAGCTTCAGATGAGGAAGAAGGTTTGCAATGGGATCCATTCATCCTGTCAGGGATGGATTTTTCAGTCACTGACTGTTGTCATTGAGGTGGACAAAAAAAGGGATCGCAGTGCAGTCAGTGCAAGGCCACATGAGCACACTTTAGCATGTGCCCCATGTCCCTGTTTCCTAGAGCTTATGTAACTAGCAGCATGCATATTTAAGAAGTGATGGCAACAAATAAAGTTCATGAAGACCACAGACAGATAGCAATGAAGTGCCTCACGAGGCATGTGCTCACAACTACTCCAAAGTGCAGAGACCCAAACTCACTGCTAACAAACAACACTGGAGTTCTAGCACGTCAGAGGCGCTTGAAAAATAGTCCCCCCAGAAGTCATCTTTGCTTTGTTTTCTGTCCACCTTGCTCAACTTTTCTGTTTACACTGCTAACACTTTGAATGCTGGAAAGGTGTGTGTGTGTCAGATGCTGTCAGATGAGCTGTCTGTCTGTGGCATGCTGGTCCTGTCCTTGTCACTCTAGTTAATGGCCACATTTGCACCACCGCAAACACCGCTGGTGTCTGAGTGCTCCTTAATGAAACAATCATATCAATATTGTGACAAGGCACAAGTCTCACTTGTCTGAGCTATGCACTCTTTAGGCATTACACAGGCTGTGCTGTCTGTGGTTTAGTACTGTCTTGAGAAAAGAACTGCAGGGGAAGCAAAAGAACCCTGAGTCCTGGTCTTTATTCAGTTGTTCCTGAAATGGTTTGTTTTGGGTTTTTTTGCAGTTGTGATGCGAATGTACTAAACATACAGATAAATTGCTTCATTTGCTCTCAGTATATTAGAGTGAAATTTCCACTCAGTTTTTTACTGAGATTTGCTTCATAGTAGTTTTAAGATCAGTCCTGGGTTTAGAATCATAGAATGGTAAGATTGGAAGGGACCTCAAAGATCATCTAGTTCCAACCCCCTGCCATAGGCAGGGACACCTCCCACTAGTACAGGTTACTCAAGGCCTCGTCCAACCTGGCCTTGAACACCTCCAGGGAGGGAGCAGCCACAACCTCCCTGGGCAACCTGTGCCAGTGTCTCACCACCCTCACTGCAAACAACTTCCTCCTAACATCCAGTTTCAATCTCCCCTCTGCCAGTTCAAACCCATTGCCCCTTGTCCTGTCGTTGCAAGACCTTGTAAATAATCCCTCCCCAGCCTTCCTGTAGGCCCTCTTCAGATACTGGGGGGTTTCCCAACCCTTTTTCTTCCTGCCACAGGCTAAATGCATTAGAGGGATACAGGATCATTCAGAAGCCATTAAACCTTCCTTCTGAGAAGAGACTCTCTCTAGCTAGAGTTTCACTCTTATCTCTGTTTCAAATCACAGGAGGAAGTCTTGCTACAGTGATCCTGCCTCGAAGCCTTCCACCAGCATCCCTCTCCACAAGAGAGCACAGGTCCTCCTCTCAGCACCCCTGTGGTGTCCAGAGAGCCTGCTGAAGCAAGAATCAGTTGTCTGCCTGAGCTCTGTGTCTGCTCTCTTGGGGGCTTCGACTTTCAGCGATAAACAAGCTGAAAAGTGGATTTGCTGTGGCAGAGCCTTGCTCCTGACAACTTCCCGGACAACACAGGCTGATATCTGGGTTTGAACAGTCTTCAGGAGAGGAACCTTACATTTCAGGGCAGGAGCACCTCTGTTATGAGGAAAGACTGAGAGCCATGAAGTTGTTCAGACTGGAGAAGAGAAGGCTCTGGGGAGACAGTACAGTGGCCTCTCAGTACTTAAAGGGGTCAATAAGAAAGACAGGGACAGATCTTTTAGCTGGGCCTGTTGTGACAGGACAAGGGGTGATGGTTTTAAACTGTGTACAGTTCTGGGGCCCTCAACACAAGCAGGACATGAAACTGTTTGAGCCAGTCCAGAGGAGACCATAAAGAAGCTCGGAGGGCTGCAGCAGGTCTGCTATGAGGACAGGCTGAGAGAGTTGGGGCTCTGCAGGCTGGAGAAGAGAAGACTTCGAGGAGACCTTGGAGTGGACTTCCAGTGTCTGAAGAGGGCTACAGGACAGCTAGGGAGGGACTATTTACAAGGTCTTTAATGACAGGACGAGGAGGAATGTGTTTAAACTGGCAGAGAGGAGATTGAAACTGGATGTTAGGAAGAAATTCTTTGCAGTGAGGGTGGTGAGACACTGGCACAGGTTGCCCAGGGAGGTTTTCAGGACCAGGTTGGATAAGGCCTTGAGCGACCTGTGCTAGTGGGAGGTGTCCCTGCCTATGGTGGGGGTTTGGAACTGGATGAGCTTTGAGGTCCCTTCCAAGCTAAACAGTTCTATGATTCTATGATTCTAAAAGAGTCAGATTTAGACTGGACAGGAGAAAGACATTTTTTACAATGAGGGTGGTGAAATACTGGCACAGGTTGCCAGAGAAGTGGTAGTTGCCCCATCCCTGGAAATATTCAAGGTCAGGTTGGATGGGGCTCGGAGCAATCTGCTGTAGTCAGGGATGTCCATGCTCACTGCAGTGGGAACTAGACAGCCTTTAAAGCTTTCTTCCAACCCATTCTATGATTCTGTGGATACACTTCAGTAAGGCTGGGGAGCAGGATTTAAAGAAGGGCTTTCACACTGATCAAACAAATTGATCAGAGTGATACCATAGACTAGGTGGTCACTCATCAGCTGATACATTCACAACTGCTGCAGCCAGAGCAGCCCCAGGGGTTTGGAGGAGGGCAAGAATAGGAAAGAGCTTGTGAGAAGGTAACACCTGCAGTGAGAGTAGAAGCTGGCAGAGATGACCATCCCAACCCTACCAGCAGGAGCAGATGAGGAATGGGAATTTAAACAGGCAATCTTATCAGAAGCAGTGGAAGTCACGCAGAGAGGTTTTCTATAGCTGCCTTGCATAGATTTTCTGCTTCTAAGTAATCTGAGTGAGCTCAGATTACAACATTTCCTTTTGAGGAGAGTATTAATCTTGGTGCACTTCCTACATTTATCTGATAGCTTGCTCAAGACTGAGGAGTTCAGTATCATGGAGCTTTCCCAAGACAAGAGTTCAATGTCCTGGAGCTCTGTTCTTCATTCAGCCTACAAACAGCCACACAGACAGACCAGGCAGAGCTTACTTACAGAAATCCTACATTTCAGCAAAACAGTTGAGCAAAAGTAGTTTGGCAACAGCAAGTTTCAGGACAGCCTGGAACCAAGCTTTGAGCAAAGATCTCGCTGAACTCTAAACTTTGACCATTTCCTTTCATATTGATTTAGACATCTTTTTGTCTTTCATGCCAGTAGAACCTGGCGGTTTTGACATGACAAATAGAGAGTGCCAAACACCAAATGCAGCTGAAGTCAAGATTATATCTGCAAGTCACTGAACTCAGTTAAAGCATATGCTTTGTATACCTTGGTAATATTAAGCCAATGGAAGGGGAAAAGCTGTGGCCATATCACAGAGTCACAGAATGGTAGGGGTTGGAAGGGACCTCTGGAGATCACCTCCCCTAGTCCAACTCCCAATGCTAGAGCAAGATCACTCAGAGTAACTCACACAGGGACACCTCCAGGTGGGTTTGAAATGGAAACTCCACAACTTCTCTGGGCAGCCTGGTCCAGTACTCTGCCACCCTTAAAGTGAACAATTTTTCTTCATGCATATGTGGAATCTCCTGGGTTTCAGTTTGTGTCCATTACCTTTTGTCCAGCTACAGGACACCACTGAGAAGAATCTGGCTCCATGCTCCTGGCACTCACCCTTTAGATATTGATCAACAGTAAAAAGGTTCCCCCTCAGTGTCCTCCATATTAAACAGCTCTTTTCTCACTGAAGTTTTAAGAATTGCTAACAAAGCAGAAGAGCTAATTTCCAGGCTAAGATTTTTTTTTTTTCTTTAAAGAAACCAAACCAAACAACCCCAAACAACTTCTGCATTTGAGCAAGGAGTGCAAGTGAGTTGAACAGAACAAGGAGCAGAGAAGCTGTCAGCTCCTGTGTTTCAGGCAGGATTGCTGGTGGATTTCAGGCATATCTGTCTCATTTAATCACTGTTAACTGCAGCCTGGAATGCTGACACAATGTGTAGTGAAAGCAAAGAGTGTAAATTGGGCATGATAGAGGCTTCTTGGTGCAGGAAGGAAGTAACATAACACTGACCACAGCTCAAGTTGCACTGTGAGAACAGAGTGAATAAGCAAACCAAGTCTCTGTTGTAGGACAACAGAGAGAGAGGAAAAAAATACAACAAACAAGAGGTTTGGAAGGAAAAGAATGATGAAATGTTTCCATTTTCCTTTACTTCCCAAACTGGTCTTTTGAAATACACAGCTAAACTTTCTGCCCTAGCAACTACTTTATCTCTGAAGCCAGTGAAAAACTCCCCAGATTAGAATCATAGAATCATAGAATGGTAAGGTTGGAAGGGACCTCAAAGATAATCCAGGTCCANTGTTTGTGCTTGGGATTGTGCCTACCCAGGTGCAGGACCTTGCACTTGGCCTTGTTGAATTTCATGAGGTTAGCCTGGGCCTACCTCTCCAGCCTGTCCAGATCCCTCTGGATGGATCTCTGCCGTCTGGCAAGTTGGCTGTGCCACACAGTTTGGTGCCATCTGCAAACTTGCTGAGGGTGCACTGATTCCTCTGTCCATAACAGGATCAGTTACTCTGCAAGCACCCATGCCTAAAAACATGAATATGTACATGACCACATATGCAAATCTTCCTTTAGACTCATTCAGTCTGTACAAAACAAAAAAACTACAGTTTAGCTGCCCCAAGACTGACAGCCTTGCTCAGGTACTCAGTACCACACAATGAATACTCCAGAGAAATCTGCCACTGAAGTCCTCAGTGCATTTCTTAAGTGCAGTGCCATTGTGGACTCCACACTGTTTGTTGTATCTGGTTACACCAAGCTACAAAACCTCCCTCTCCTCTTTGTTATGTGTCACCACATTTTACACCCACAAAGAAATGTTTAGGTTTCGCTCCTTAGGGACTGAATAATGTCACTTTTTGTTTATGGAAATATATTTTGAATTTCAGCCATAGGACACAAGGACAGATCCAATGAACAGCTCTATTATACTTAAGAAATTGGGTTTCTATTCATAAAGAGATGAGTAGCTGCTGTTAGATGGCTTCCCATACAAAACCCACTGAATACCTCCAAATGAGGCTGACCATATCAAAACACTAAAACATGAATAGGATTTCTTCTCAAAGGAAAGACTGAATCAAAGTATAACTATAGTGATATATCTTCTAATAGAGCTGTTTACAATTAAAGAAGTACCTTGGCTTAGAGTCGCTCTGATTTCTTCTGCAATGGTTTTATCATAAATAGGCACCTTATGAGACTGAGGAAAGGCTTCTGCAAAGAACATAAAGGACACATTTATACAGTAATTCTCCTGCCTAGCATATGATGTTTGCCATGAAATAGAATATTTCCCATTTTTCAGCTTTAGAACATCTTGACTTTGCTTTCGTATTTTAAATTGTCTGCTTTTAATACATGCATAGGTAAACAAAAGTGACTGAAATAATCCTTGATGGTAGTTTTTCAAGAGTTACTCAGGAAAAGAGGACCTGATTACCCAATTTGGTGACAAAAAGTCTCTCAAGTAACAAGTCTTAACCAAAACGAGTTGAACATCTTCCTTATGAGAAGAGGCTGATGGAGATGGGGCTTTCTAGCTTGGAGAGGAGGAGACTAAAGGGTGACCTCATTCATGTGTACNGTAAGTGGTTAGTGCCAGGAGGATGGAGCCAGGCTCTTCTTGGTGATGCTCAGTGACAAGACAAGGGGCAATCGGTGGAAGTTGAGGCATAGGAGGTTCCATGTGAACCTGAGGAAGAATTTTTTCACTCTGAGGGTGACAGAGCACTGGAATAGACTGCCCAGGGAGGTTGTGGAGTCTCCCTCTCTGGAGATATTCAAGAACTGTCTGGACACGTTCCTGTGTGATCTGCTCTAGGTGATCCTGCTCTGGCAGGGGGGCTGGACCAGATGATCTTTTGAGGTCCCTTCCAGCCCCTGACATTCTATGATTCTATAAAATAAATAATAAAAAGGAGGAAATATTTCACTCTGTATAGAGGCCACATGTAACTTTATCAGATTACATAGGGTAATAGACTACAGTCTTAAAAATCTTCAGGGACAGAAAATTTTGAGGGATGCAAACACATATTCCACCAACACAATGACTACCTGTTTCCCCAAGGAGAATTTTATCATTTGCAAGGGATGAAAAATATTGCCATGAATCTATTAGTGTGTAATACCCAGAGTAATGTGCAGTTTGGCTCAGCAGTTGTAGCAAAGCTTTGCTGAGGATAGAGAAGGTAAAGCACAGCCATTGCTAATTGATCTCAGCGCTGCCCAAGAGCATCCCTATGCTTAAAAAGCAGAAAGCAACACCCAAGGCTGGCAGGAAGGTAGATGGCAGCTATTCTGCTGGCTTTTCCAAAACTGAGGCCACAATACCCCCTTCACCTATTAATAACCAATTATTAATTGGTTATGAAGTGAATGGGTCCCCTACTTGAGTTTTAAGTGTACATGAAGAAAGGATGCTTCGTTACAAAGGGGATGTAAGACCAGAGAAAGGAATGAAAGTGTTTATCATTCCCAGCCTAAAGCTGAAAAAGCAAAGCTCAGTCGTTTGGTGGTACCACAAACACTTTTGAAACTTTCTGTCTGAAATGTTTAAATTCAAGGAGACTTTTGGCTTTAAAGGCTTTATTGTTGTTGTTGGTGCTTTAAAAGATCTAAACCTCTAAGCAGGGTGGCCATGTGCTTCAACAGCAAAGCCTCTTACAAGCAGCAATATTTCTGCTAATGGAAGGGAGCACTGTTCAAAGGAAGAGCACTGTTCCTTAGCTTTCCTCCATAGGCAGCTTTTGCTAGAAGAGCAGAGACGTTGACCTCTGGCTTGTGGTGGGTAAACGTTAGATCTTATTGAGCAAGCAAAATTCAAAAGTGCTTTCTGTGTTGCTTTTTAGTTAATGGCATTTGCTCTGTGATGACAGAGGTTGTTTGTTGTTGCTTCTGCTCTAAAATCTGTATTTTGGTCACAAAACTGATTCTGCTATGTTGCACACAGTGGGAGCATCACAGAGTAAACACATCCACCTCTTTCAGTAAATCTCTGGACAGTAATGAGAGTTCTCCTCATTTAGGAAAATGAGATAAAACAACTGATGTATGGTGAAGGTTTCTGAGCCACAGAGTGGCTGTGGTCAGTTATAGACTGCTAGGAGGGGTGTTATTACCCACTGCTGGTAAGTTTGCCAGTGGCCACTAAACCTTTGCTGTGCCCCACAGATTTTGCTCAGTGCTCTTGTAGGTAATCCATTACCTTGCAGTGCATTTTTTTCCCCCTGTGTCTCCACTCCTTGGATGCAAGAGCAGAGCTGCACTTGAGAGCTAGCTTCTGTCTGTGGGAGACCTTGGTTTAGGCCCTTTACATGCCGCAGATTTGCTAGGCATTCTCACAGAAGCTGTATGAGGTCAACCCTACAATGGGGTCCCAACCCTTGGGTCTAGAAGTAGATTCATGTACTACATGAAACCCAGGGATGCCAGAGAACAGGAACAAGTCACAGTAAGGAGCAAATACTTCTCTGCATTTCTATTGAAGTCCTTCAAGCAGTTCAGGGTTTCATAGTCCTAGATCTTGTCCCACAAGGTTCATTTTCTTGGGCAAGAGCTGGCAATTTATTCTCCTAAGTAACAGTGAAGAGCATTGAGTCAGGGAGTGGAAGACCCTTAGTGTCTAGCCTCCAGGCTCCAGAGGAACCTTCCCTGTTCCTGAGGGGCTCAGCTGGTAACTCAAAGGGTCAGTGAAAGCAAGGTCATGCAAGCAGGAGCATGACTGCAAACAACCTGGTACCCCAAGTTCTGCGTCTGCACCCTTTTTCCTCTCTGGGAAGGAGTCTCCCCATCCACTCCCTCTCACCAGGGATCCAACTCATTTTCTTACCACTGAGTAATCCTACAAACAGAGGGATTTTGACATTAGGCTGTTTACTTCTTTCTTACTCTTGGATGGATTAGTGTGAATTTAAACCCAAAGTGCAAAGTGACAAAGTGGGTCTCTGGCTTGCAGGTTCATAGTTCAGGCTCAGCACACGCAATACACTCCCTTGGGTTTGTTTGTGGTTTTCTTTTTCTTCCCCCCCCCCGCCCCCCACCTCTTTTACAGACAGCACAAGAATGTTAAGACTATATAGAATGTCAAAACTGGCACCTCTAATCCTTCCCATACAAGGGTAATGGTGTTTCTGCAGCTCCTCTTCTTCCTCTGCCTGGATTAGCCAAGGACCAGCAAAAGCAGTGGATTTTCATTAAGGCTGGGTGCCTAAAAGAGAGCTGGGTGACATACAAGACAAACCAGGTGAGTTTAATGTTTTATTTGTTGATGCTTTACCAGTGACACCACCATATCTTCAAAGGCACAATGTCACTCAGTCATCCCTCAGAGGCCTCAAAAGCTGGATGAGTAGTTTTAAGTTTAAAATAAGTTCTCATTGACAAGGGCATTGCAAGTCTGACAAGCACCTTGCACCCTCCTCTCCTCCTGTAGGAGGATGTGTGACAATTTGGTACCCACATAGTCCTTATCAAGGAAGCGTCCAACTCAAGTAGGACCCCTGGGAGTTTTGCTGTGTTCAAACATCTTTGATTGCAGAAGCCTATAATGACCACTAGAACCCTTTTCCCCTGCTGCATCTTGGGCTTAGCTGGGAATTGGACACCAGCTGCTACAACAGGAAACACCACTTAGAACTACCACAGCCAACAAGAGCCAGTCATGAATTCTCCATTTCTCATTTCCCATTTCTTCTCAAGAGGCTGACTACCTCTTGCCACCTCATATAAATAACACAGAACATGTTGGTATTACCAAGTATTTTTTTATTAGCAGACACTGATGCAATTGATCTCCAGCTTGCAGGTATTCAACAGCTTCTTCATAGAGAGAAAGCAGAAGCATTCGACCCATTATTTCCAGGGCTCAGAGTAGTTGCACTGCCTGAGAGAGATAACCATTAAAGTTGTTCTGGAGTCAGAGATATTAAACTGCCCCCTAACTGAGAGATGTACCAGCTCGTTGCCATGTCTGCAAGCTGGTGTCAAAACACAGAAGCACTTTTCATGCCAGTCATAAACTCTGGGTGGGTTCAGAAGCAGAGAGTACTGCTGAGAAATTGTTTTGAGTAACTCAGAGGTGGCAGTGGAAATGCCAGACTAGCAGAGTGCTTGCTGCATGCCTTGCACTGGGACAGCTGTATGTAGCCTCCTGGTGTCACCAAATAAAAAGGCAAAAAATTGTACTTTCTTGATTTTCTTGCTAAAGCTTATAACTGTATCCCTATAAAACCCAAGTAACTAATAAGCACATTAGCAAGTAATTAATAATGTGCACTGTCTGCAATCTGAATGAAAAATCTGCAATTTTTCTCCTTATTCTTCAAAGGCTTTATATGAATGTGCTAAAGCAGTGCCTGATGTGAAGCTTTTGCCTTTTTGCTAGTTGTATGTGTGTGAAGTATCACAGTTAGAAGCAAAACTAAACTGCAGTTGTTCAGCTGCATCAATATAGGACATTTTGGGATGTGCTATCCTTGCTTTCCACTTGTCATAAGTGACCAGAAGTCAATTTTACAGGTTTTTAGGCACTACTCCACTGGAAATCATGGAATTTGGAAACCCAAATATGGCAGTGAGAGAGAGGGCACACAGACATACCTTTGGAAGTCTGGAACTAATTGATTTCTAAGATTTCCCCACACACAGTCTTCTAACTGCAAAGAACATCTGCACTGTTAGCACACCAGGGTTGATGCTCAGCAGTCTGCCTGTGCAGTGAGTTGCAATAACACTAAAAAGGTTCTGGGAAGATGCAAGTCTTGCCTCTGTCATACCAGTCTCTGAACAAGCCTCACAAGCTGCCTTCTGTCTGAGCATAAAAAGGGTTCCTGATGAATGTGGACCAAGCCTTTGCATTTAGACACATCAGTATGTCCTTGCTTAAGCCATAGGCTGGGGAGCTCATGAACTTGTGGTTAAACCTCTGAGCTGTCTCATGGGATGTTTGGTTTCACTTCTGACCATAGATTGAGCTGTTTGATGCTGGGTGAGTGATTTTATTTTGCTATGCTTCCAGTTATCCTTAATTCTACAGTCCTTAATTTCATCAACTTGAGGCATGATCTTTGCAGAAGCAGGAGCAACCTCATGCTGAGTATTTGAAGACACACACACACACACACACACACACACATTTGACTTTTTCCAAAGGGAAAGGGAATATTTAATAGGCAAGGTTGGGGTTGGGAGGGAGAGCAGGGCGGGGAGATCCCTCCATTTCTGTGGAGTACCATAAATGATCCAAGACACACCTCACTTCAGGGGAACCATTTATCTTGAGTCAGCTGCTACTTTCACACCCACACCTGCTCTTAATCTTTAGGCTTCATTATATATAAGCAGTAAATCAGTGATAATACAAACCAGCAAGATTTATGCCTTCACTGGCAGGAGTCAATGGCAGCTTGTGAAACATCTCTCTGACAAGATACCTCTTGCAGTTTGCCCTCTAGAGTGTGTGTTTGAGGCATGAGTGGTTTGAGGGATTTTAAGCTGTACAGATGTATGAACAGCAGCCATCTGCTTAATCTCAGCTGTCAGGCACAGGTTGCCAGGCAAGATGGATCTTGGTCTCTGACCTAGGGCTGGCCATACTGGCAGCTACTTTGCAAAGAATCTCGACATGAAGCAACTTCTGCAAAACCACGATGGCATAATGTGCTTTAGTTAAAATAGACAAACAAATTTAAAAACAAAACAAACCAACCAACCAACCAAACAAACAAACAAACAAAACACATGAGGAAAGAAAACATATCTGACAGTGAAGTTTGAGGGAGCAGGGAGCAAAGGAGAAAGCCACAGCAGAGGAAAGGGGCAAGCGAAAAGCCATTGCTTCCTTCAGGGTGCACAGCAATGTTCATTGTGGGGACAGGAACCAAATTCCACTTTTTATAATCAGTGTAATCCACCAGAAATAATACATAATTCCTTGTAACTGAACGGCTGTCTCACAGATGGATGGTGTAATGTGTCCCCTGCTTCTCCCTCTCCCCCCTCTCTTCCTTTCTTCCCCTCACTGGAAGTTCCTGTAATTGTCACTTTGTAATGTATATTCCAGCACATGGATATGCAGAATGAAGGCTGTGTGCTCATTTTGCACTATAAATGATGTGTACTGCCTTGTGTCACAAACAGTAAATCCTTTATACCAAAAGCCTGCTCATTTTCACACCATTCACTTGTTCAGTAACAGTTGTCCAGATTTTTTAATTCAGCTCCTTACACTAATCCAGCAACTGCTGGTCTCAGACAGGTGCAGGGATCAAACAGGCTCAATAAACTGAAACATCTGGCCTGGAAATGATAATAGGCCCTTTTACTCTCCAAAGCAGAGGAGGAATGCAAAGTTTTCAAATGTTAAATCATGCAATTAGCCCCCGTAATATTTGGGGGATTTTAAAAAAATGAAACAATACTGTTTTTTATTCAGGGTGTCATTCATTGCTTAGGTCCCTGCTCTCCTCTGTGCTGCAAGAGATGACAGGCCAAGGAGGTCAAAACATGATTTGCAAATAAAAAAAAAAGGAAAAGGAAAAAAAAAAGGGGGGGGGGGGGGGAAAGGGAAAAAAAAAAGAGGGAAAAAGAAAAAGGAAAAAGAAAAAAAAAAAAGAAGAAAAAAAGGGGGAGGGAGGAGAAAGGGAAAAAAAAAAGAGGGAAAAAGAAAAAGGAAAAAGAAAAAAAAAAAAGAAGAAAAAAAAAGAAGAAAGAGAAAGAGAGAGCTGTCCCCTCTGCCTCTTCTCATGAGTAAAGCTCATCCAGGTCAAGAGGCTCAGCCATGCATTAAGCCAAAAACGAATTCTGGAGAAAGGTTTGGCAGGGCCTGTGCCCCAGAGGGTGGAAAAAACCTGTGCAACCTCACTTTGTGAAACAGAGTCCTTTCCAGGCATGGAAGGCTGGTAGCAGGACCAAGCTAGTTTGCAGACTCTGACTCCATTATTTGGGCGATACCAGGAGGCAGTTGTTTTCATGCACCCTCCAGTGCACTCTCTGCTGTCAGACCCAGATAAAACATTTCATATTCTGAAAATGCTTTCAGAGATATTTCTGGTTAAAGTTCTCCAAACTCAGAGCAGCTCTCACCACATTTGTGTCTTAGTTTGGTTAGGTTGAGTCAGGGTTGGGAGGTTCATCCTGCTCTCCTCCAGGCATTGCTTCCAGCTACCAGTCCTCACTTTGGCACAGACTGCTCCCCCTACCCCACCACACACACACAAAATCAAGGGCTTCTGCAGAAAACGAGACCTGTCAGAAGCTTTTATGCTTATCACAGAGAGCTGTTGTCTTCTGTCAGTCCAAATTGTGGCCAAGTAGGAGAGACAGGTGTGTCCCTATGCCTGTATTAGAAAACAAATTCCCATCTCTTGGTCAGAAAGTTCTCCATCTTCTTGATGAAAATGCTTTGGCTTGACTAAATAAAATCATTTAAAAAAAAAAAGTTTCAAACCAGCCTCCCCTGGACTCCTGTCAGCCATTAAATCTCATGCAAAGAGTTGTTATTTTTATCCAGCACCATCCCCAAACTGCAGCCTTGGTGCTTCTGCACTGCCCGAGTTTTCCTTTGCGCTTGGAGCTGAACATGGCATGCTTCTCTTGAGTAAACAGGAATGGTCAGCCCCAGCCAGAGAAACCTGGAAACCAGTCCTAGGTCTTGCTCCAGTCTTTGCCTCAAGTTTCCTATGAATACCTGACTTTCAGAAAAGAGCCTGGTTACACTTTACTTAGCACATCTGAGGCCAAGCTTCCAAAGGTAGGTTCATTTCTTCTTACTGACAGTCCAGCCCTAGAAACCTCTTCGGACAGCCCTACTGCAGCTGCCAACAGGTTTCTTTTGTAAGTGCTGTCTTTAAGCTCTCATGGCTTTTGCTTTCAGAGACACTGGAACTGTAATTGTAATGCAATGTGCAGGCTCCAGATCACCTACAATGCACCAAACCGGAAAGAACTGACATCATGGAAATAAAAGTTCCTTCTCACTTGTGCAGGGACAGATATTGCAGTGTTACATCCTCCACTGGATGTGGAGGTACAGGCCTTGGGCTGGAAAGAGATTTCTTTGCATGCAGCGGATGGCACTCCACCTTTGTGTCTTTGTTACTCCTGGAAGCTAAGAAAATCCTCATAATCTTCACAGGAATGGTGTGATTAAGAGCAAAATTCTGTACTGACACATGCCCAGCCAATCTCCCTAAACATTACAGCTATGTACTTGCTGATTTGAATTTCAAAAGTTTCTCAAGTTGTCTTCGCATTTACACTTGTAAAGGTTCATTTCACAAACACATGCAGATGAAGAAGTCAGAACTGTGTATAGCTTTCATTTTCTCATTTTGTGGTGTCTTCAGCTGCCCAAGTGAATAAAAAAAGAATTAACTTGTGACAAATCAACCAAGGTATTTACTTTTGCTGCTACAGGGAAATGAAATCCCTCAACACATCCTTTGTTGGTCTCCAAGATCAATCTGCTAGTCCTAGTCCTACTTCAAATAGGTTCAGTGTTCAAAACCAACAGCCTATGGCCAAACTTACATTCTTTTTGTAGGAAGTTTATACTTCAGGGATGCCAACACTGGAGATAATGTCGAAGTGCAGCAGAAGAGTATAGAAGCAGTCTGTGCAAAAGCCAGGAAAAAAATAATTTCTCTTCAGTCATAGCTGAGAAAGTCAATGCTCAGCTTCTCTACCTGGTTACAGGAAGCAGCAGGGCCAACAAAATTTGTCAAAGCTGTAACAAAGTGTGCACAAGCATTCCAAGGGAAGGAATTCCCTGGGTGGGGAATGGCTGAGAGCAGCCCTGAGCAAAAGGCCCTGGGGGTCTGGGGTGATGAAAAGCTCAACATGAGCCTGCAGTGTGAGTGCAGCCCAGACAACAACCAAGTCCTGGGCTGCAGCAAGAGCAGCNAGAATTCTGTGGAAAAAAACATCTTTTCCTAGCAGAGAACAGAAAGCAGGCATTGATTCATTAACAAATGACTCCTAGTGGCACCAACCATCACTAGCCCATAACTCTGTAATCTACTGTCTGACCATAGGTTGTACACTGACAGATCACTGAGTTTCACTGGACTTGTTTGTGAGTGCAAAAGCTCCCCTTACCAAAAATTGCAAGATCAAGGTCATATTCATTATTAGCTACTAAGTTTTGGTGTGAAATGAAATCAAGCTAGAGATGCTTTCTGTTAGCATGGCAAAATCCAGCTAATTTTGTGTACATCTCATGAACTCAAGTATTCCTTTGGCCACTGGTTTGTTTAGCCCTAGCACCATGTCCTTACAAGTCTTCAGTTCAAATGCTCCCTTCTAGTACACTAAATCCATCCTATATGTCTGTTATAAATAGGTTACTGCCCATACAGCAAATGCAGCCCCCACTACACACCCTTGTACCCTCACTCCAAATAGCACACATATTCTCACGCTATATTTAGTGCTACATCCACGGTAACACATCAGCACATCACTGTATACAAAATGGCTCCATGAAAACAAATAATGGGGCAGAGAAATTTGTTTCTTCAGCCTGCGCTGCACAAAGTCCTCCTGAAAGTTTGACTTCTGTTTGATTCAATTTACATTCATTTTTGAAGCCTTAGTTTGTGAAACTCCCAGGTAGATTCCAATGGCAACTCTTTGCTTTGGCAGATATGTCCTACTATGCTTTTTTTTTTTTTTTTTTTAAAACACTCAGCTTAGCAGTTTGTAGCCAGATTTTCAACACATTCCACATGTCTTTAGGAACACAGGCATAAATGGACATGTTTTCAAAAGCATTTGGAAAACCAGGCCACAAGCCATGGGAAAAACCATGGCAATATTTTCAATGACCTGGTTCCAGTGGCAGTTGTGGGTCACTTGGAGATAGCCTCTCGAGTTCCTGTTGCAGTTCTACCTCTTTGGGCAACTTCACCTCTGGAACAAAGCAGCTCCTGATCTTTGTATACCTTTATTTTATTTTATT